>CAUYQU010079275.1:0-18403 GCA_963574635.1 Cheracebus regulus | reverse complement strand
GTAGGAGGAGAGGCATTCTGATTTCGGGTGTTCTCAGCCTTTTTGCACTGGCTTCTTCCCATTTTTGTGGATTTATCCACCTGTCATCTTTGTAATTGCCAACTTTCAGATTGGGTCTCTGAGTGGACGTCCGGCTCGTTGGTTATGAAGTTTTTTCTGTTTCTTAGTTTTCCTTCAGTGGGCGCCCCTTCCCCACAGAGCTGGGCCTTCCCGGGTTCAGCTGTGCTTGCTCTCAGTCCTCAACGCTTCAAATTGCTGTTCTCCTTGTGGGGGTGGGACCAGGAGAGCCCGACTGAAAGGGCACCCAGTCCCGTATACTCCGCACTGAGAAGCACCGCGCTGGCCAAAAGAGTCGTGCTGGCAACCCGTGTGGCTCCTTTGCTGGGAATCTCCCAGTTTGTGGGCATCAAAAATTCACCTGCAATTGTGGCATCCACTCAGTCTCTGCGCTTTCACTGGGAGCTACAATCCCGAGCTGCTGCTACGCGGCCATCTTGGATCTCTCTCCGCCCAGTGATGAAGTTTTTTCTGTTTCTTAGTTTTCCTTTGATGGATGCCCGTTCCCCACAGAGCCGGACCTTCCTGGGTTCGCTGTGCTTGCTGTGAAACTCTCAGTCCTCAGCGCTTCCAATTGCTGTTTTCCTTGTGGGGACGGGACCAGCCGAGCCCATCCGTCCGTATACTCCACACCAAGAAGCGCCGTGCTGGGGCACCGGCAAAACAGCCGCGATGACCAAAAGAATCTCACTGGCGACCCGTGTGGCTCCTCTGCCGGGAATCTCCCAGTCTGTGGGCAACAAAAATTCGTCGGAAAGTGTGGCGTCCACTTGTTCTCTGCGCTTTCACTGGGTGCTACATTCCTGAGCTGTTGCTAATTGACCATCTTGGATCTCTCTACATTTCTTGAGTGAGAACACTGCTGTCATATTTTTTCTCAGTATTCTCAGTGCCTAGCACATAGTAGATGTTCAAAAATGTTTGTTGCATATATTAAAAATTTAGCTGTAATGGAGAAAATACTAAAAATACAAAAATTAAAAAAAATAAAAATAAAAAAATTAGCTGAGCATGGTGGCGTGTGCCTGTAATGCCAGCTACTCAGGAGGCTGAGGCAGGAAAATTGCTTGAACTGGGACCCGGGAGGCAGAGGTTGAAGTGAGTCATCTCTGGTGGCATGCACCTGTAGTTGTAGCTACTTAGGAGGCTGAGATGGGTGGATCACTTGAGCCCAGGAGGTCAAGGTTGAAATGAGCTGAGATCATGCCATGTACTCCAGCTTGGGTGACAGAGACACTATGTCAAAAAAAAAAAAATCGCCTTTTTTTTTTTCAGTCTCTGTTCTTCTTGTTCTCTTTTCTTGAGACAGAGTTTAGCTCTTGTCACCCAGGCTGGAGTGCAGTGGCTTACTGCATTCTCTGCCTCCTGAGTTTAAGCATTCTTCTGTGTCAGCCTCCTGAATAGCTAGGATTACAGACGCCTGCCATCGCACCCAGGTAATTTTTTGTATTTTTAGTAGAGACGGGGTTTCACCATGCTGGCTAGGGGGGGTCTCGAACTCTGGACCTCAGTAATCCACCTCAGCCTCCCAAAGTGCTGGGATTACAGGTGTGAGCCACCTTGCTTGGCCCTCAGTCTCTGTTCTTGATCTCTTTCTCTTTTTTGACAGGAGTCTTGCTCTGTTGCTCAGGCTAGAGAGCAATGATGGGATCTCAGCTCACTGCAACCTCTGCCTCCTGGGTTCAAGCGATTTTCTTGCCTCAGCCTCCTGAGTAGGTAGGATTATAGATATGTGCCACCATGCTCAGCTCATTTTTGTATGTTTAGTAGAGACAAGGTTTCACCATTTTGGCCAGGCTGGTCTCGAACTTCTGACCTCAAGTGATCCACCTGCCTTAGGCTCCCAAAGTGCTGGGATTACAGGCATGAGCCACCTCAAAGGTTTGTTCTTGATCTCTTTGAAGTGTTACCACAGAAGGGTCCCAATTCAGACCCCAAGAGAGGGTTCTTGGGCCTCAAGCAAGAAAGAATTCAGGGGAGTCCCTATGGTAAAGTGAAAGCAAGTTTATTAGGAAAGTAAAGAAATAAAAGAATGGCTACTCCATAGCTAGAGCAGCCCCAAGGGCTACTAGTTGACTATTTTTATGGTTATTTATTATTATATGCTAAACAAAGGGTGGATTATTTATGAGTTTTCTGGGAAAGGCATGGGCAATCCCCCTCCCAACTGAGGGCTCCTCCCCTTTTTAGACTTATTGGGTAACTTGCTGACTTTGCCATGGCATGTGTAAACCCTCAGGTTGCTGGAGGGAGTGTCTTTTAGCGTGCTAATGAATTATAAGCATATAATGAGCAGTGAGGATTACCAGAAGTCACTTTGTCACCTTGGTTTTGGTGGTTTTTGGCCAGCTTCTTTACTGCATACTGTTTTTTTCAGCAAAGTCTTTGTGACCTCTATCTTGTGCCAACCTCCTATTTCATCCTGTGGCATAGAATTCCTGATCTCCTGGGACTGCAGCCCAGGAGGTTGAGATGGGAAGATTGCTTGAGCCTAGGAGTTTGAGACCAGCCTGGACAATATAGGGAGAGCTGTCGCTATAAAATATAAAAAATTAGCCAGGAGGCCGGGTGCAGTGGCTCGCACCTATAATCCTAGCACTTTGGGAGGCCTAGGTGGGTAGATCACCTGAGGTCAGGAGTTCAAGACCAGCCTGGCCATCATGGTGAAACCCCATCTTTATATATAAAAAAAAGTAAAAAATTAAAAAAAAAAAATTAGCCAGGTGTGGTATATGGTGATGCTGAGATTACAGGCATGAGTCACTGTGCCTGGCCTAGTGGACACACTTGGCTCAAGTGATCCACCTGTGTTGGCCTCACAAACTGCTGGGATTACAGCCTCATTTTATCCAGCCCCTATTGACGATGGAATTGCTCTGGTTCAAAGGCCTCTGACAGAAGTGTTTGACATAGATGACCAACCATTCTTTTTTTTCTGAAAAAGGTGTCTTCTGTTTGTTTGTTTATTTATTTATTTTTTGAGACAGGGTCTCACCGAGGCTGGAGTGCAGTGGCGCCATCTTGGCTCACTGCAACCTCTGCGTCTTGGGTTCAAGCGATTCTTCCACCTCAGCCTCCCAAGTAGCTGGGAGTACAGGCACACGCCACCACACCCGGCTAATTTTTGTATTTTTAGTAGAGACAGGGTTTCACCATGTTGGCCAGGCTGGTCTCGAATTCCTGGCTTAAGGCAATCTACCTGCCTTGGCCTCCCAAAGTGCTGGGATTACAGGTGTGAGCCACCATGCCCGTCCTTATTTATTTATTTATTTATTTGAGACAGAGTCTCACTCTGTCACCCAGGCTGAAGTGCAGTGGCACGATTTCTGCTCACTATAGCTTTGACCTCCCAGGCTTGAGTGATCCTCTCCAGCTTCCCAGGTAGCTGGGACTACAGGTGGGCGCCATCACATCTGGCTAATTTTTTTTTTTTGAAATGGAGTTTTGCTCTTGTTGTCCAGGCTGCAGTGCAATGGCATGATGGTGTGATCTCAACTCACTGCAACCTCCACTTCCTGGGTCAAGTGATTCTCCTGCCTCAGCCTCCTGAGTAGCTGCAATTACAGGCGTGTGCCACCACACTCAGCTAATTTTTGTTTATTTGCTTGTTTGAGATGGAGTCTCACTCTGTACTGGGAAAAAGGCTGATGCATGACCTGCCTATCTGGCACGGGATGGGAGTTAATGGAAGACCATGCTCCGTGCTCAAAGTAAGGAAGACCTCTTTGAAGCACCAGAATGTGGTCAGACTTGCTGGCTGTAGCTGCAGGCTTTTCCCTATCTGTTTACTGATTGTATCTAAAGTAGAGTGTTCTCTGTACCTTCAAAGGAAATGCCAAACCACCACAGCTATAGATCATCTGCTGGATGCTTCTTTTTTACCCCCCACACCCCTGAGCACATGCTTCTTTGTTTAAACATTCAGTAAATAGTGTGGGTTTCCAGCATTGGGGACTTTGCATCCTCCTACTCCCCTCTGCCCCCTGGGAGCCCAACTTTCTCCCCTCTGCCCCCGGGAGCCCAACTTCATGCACTCTTACTCTTGTCTCTTAATTTCTATTTTTTTTTTTTTAAGAGCTGGGGTTTCACAATGTTGGTCAGGCTGGTCTCGAACTCCCAATTTCAGGTGATCCACCTGTCTCGGCCTCCCAAAGTGCTGTGATTACAAGCATGAGCCACCACCCCTGGCCTTTGTCTCTTAATTTCTTTGTCTCCACCGATGCTTGTTAATTCCTAGGTTGTGTCTGGGCTGGTCCCTGACAACTCTGTTGCCCAGGATGGAGTGTAGTGGCATGATCTTGGCTCACTACAACCTCCACCTCCTGGGTTCAAACAACCCTGCTGCCTCAGCCTCCTGAGTAGCTGGGACTACAGGCACGTACCACCATGCCCGGTTAATTTTTGTATTTTTAGTAGAAACGGGGTTTCACTATGTTGACAAGGCTGGTCTTGAACTCCTGACCTCCTGATCTGCCCACCTCAGCCTCCCAAAGTGCTGGGATTACAGGTATGAGCCACCGTGCCAGGCTAATTTTGTATTTTTAGTAGAGAGAGTTTCTCCATGTTGGTCAGGCTGGTCTCGAGCTCCCGACTGACCTCAGGTGATCCACCGGCCTCAGCCTCCCAAAGTGCTGAAATTACAGGTATGAGCCACCTTGCCCAGCCACACCTGGCTAATTTTTGTATTTTTTTGTGGAGAGAGGTTTCACCAAGTTGCCCAGGTTGGTCTAAAACTTCTTGGCTCAGGTGATCCACCTGTGTTGACCTCCCAAAGTGCTGGGATTACAGGCGTGAGCCACTGTGCCTGGCTCTCCCTCAGTTTCTTAAAGGTGAAATTATTCTTCTCTGCTTGCCTAGGTAGGAGAATCTTGAAGGAAAGAGAGAGTATAATCTTACTTCCCATTGTAAATTTTTTCTTTTTCTTTTTGAGACAGAGAGTCTTGCTCTGTCGCCAGGCAACAGGCTGGAGTGCAATGGCGTGATCTTGGCTCACTGCAACCTCCACCTCCCGGGTTCAAGCAATTCTCCTGCCTCAGCCTCTGGAGTAGCTGGGACTACAAGTGCGCACCACCACGCCCAGCTAATTTTTTTTTTTTTTTTCAATATTTTAGTAGAGACAGGGGTTTCACCATGTTGGCCAGGAGGGTCTTGATCTCTCGACCTCGTGATCCACCCGCCTCGGCCTCCCAAAGTGCTGGGATTACAGGCGTGAGCCACTGCGCCCGGCTTCCTGTTGTAAATTACATCCTATCACTAGTTGTCTGCATTTCTGTGGTAGCTTTACCAGGGATGTCCAATCTTTTGGCCTTCCTGGGCCACGTTAGAAGAAGAATTGTCTTGGGCCACAATAAAATACACTAACACTAACTAATGAGCTAAAACAAAAAAATCACAAAAGAATCTTATAATTTTTTATTTTTTGAGACAGAGTCTCATTCTGTCACCCAAGCTAGAGTGTAGTAGTGCCATCTTGGCTCACTGCAACTTCCGCCTCCCGGGTTCAAGCGGTTCTCCTGCCTCAGCCTCCCGAGTAGCTGGGACTACAGGCATGAGCCACCACGTCTGGCTGATTTCGTATTTTTACTAGAGATGCGTTTCTCCATGTTGGTCAGGCTGGTCCTGAACTCCCAACCTCAGGTGATCAGCCCGCCTCAACCTCCCAAAGTGCTGGGATTATAGGCGTGAGCCAATGCGCCCACCTGACTTTTTTTGTTTTGCTTTAGAGATGGAGTTTTGCTCTGTCGCCCATGCGGGAGTGCAATGACGCGATCTCAGCTCACTGAAACCTCTGCATTTTGGCTTCAAGTGATTCTTTCTCAGCCTTCAGAGTAGCTGAGATTATAGGTGCCTGACACCAGCCTCAGCTAATTTTTGTGTTTTTAGTAGAGATGGGGTTTCACCATATTGGCCAGGCTGGTCTCAAGCTCCTGACCTCAAGTGATCCGCCTGCCTCAGCCTCCCAAAGTGCTGGGATTACGGACGTGAGTCACTGCACCGGCTCCAAGTAACTCTCAAGGACTGGAGACACAGGCTATTATGAATTGCTAACCAGTCTCTTAGTCTCCGTTTTAAATAACAAAAGAGGAAATTCTTCACTCCCTGACACAACTCTTCATCATACAGTTGGCCAAGAGCAGTTAGCAACTTTCATCCTTAATTGGTGTCCTTTTGGAGTTGCTGCTTTCTTAGAGTCATTAAATGCATGTAGGCAGTGTCTGTTTTGTTGAGCCAGATTTATACCAAATGAAAAGGCAGAGAAAGACCTATTTTAATGAAGATTTCTTTTATTTTTATTTTATTATTATTATTATTATTTTTTGTTTTTTTTTTGTTTTGTTTTTTTTTGTTTTTTTTTCTTTTTTTTTGTTTTTTTTTTTTTTCTTTTTTTTTATTATTATTTTTTTAAGATGGGGTTTCACCATGTTGGTCAGGCTGGTCTTGAACTCCCAACCTCAGATGATTCGCCTGCCTTGGCCTCCAAAGTGCTTGGATTACAGGCGTGAGCTACCACACCCAGCCGGATTTCTGTTATTTTTTCAGAGATGGAGTTTTGCTCTTGTCACCCAGGCTGGGGTGCAATGGCGTGATCTCTGATCACTGCAACCCTGTGCCTCTTGTGTTCAAGCGATTCTCTAGCCTCAGCCTCCAAAGTAGCTGGGATTACAACCACCTGCCACCACGCCTGGCTAATTTTTGTAGTTTTTTTTTTTTTTTTGAGATAGAGTCTCGCACTGTTGCCCAGGCTGGAGTGCAATGGCATGATCTTGGCTCACTGCCCACCTCCCGGGTTCAAGCTATTCTCCTGCCTCAACCTCCTGAGTAGCTGGGATTACAGGCACCTGCCACTACGTGTGGCTATAATTTTTGTATTATTAGTAGAGACAAGGTTTCTTTTTTATTTTTTTTTAGAGACAGGGTTTAACCATGTTGGCCAGGCTGGTCTTGAACTCCTGATGTCAGGTGATTGCCCTCCTTGGCATCCCAGAGGGCTTAGATTACAGGCACGAGCCACTGTGTCTCGTCTTAATGATTTCTTTTTTTTTGAGACAGAGTTTTTGCTCTTGTTGCCCAGGCTGGAGTGCAGTGGCGCAATCTTGGCTCACCACAACCTCCGCCTCCTGGATTCAAGCGATTCTCCTGCCTCAGCCTCCTGAGTAGCTGGGATTACAGGCATGAACCACCACGCCTGGCTAATTTTGTATTTTTAGTAGAGACGGGGTTTCTCCATGTTGGTCAGACTGGTCTCGAACTCCCAATTTCAGGTGGCCGCCTGCCACGGCCTCCTAAAGTGCTGAGATTACAGATGTGAGCCACCATGCCCTGCCAAGAGCTAGCTGAAGATTTCTAAGAAATAGATAAACAAATCAGCGGGATTGTAAAGCAATTTTTGGGACACAGGTTGGGAAATTTTGTGCTTAATTCAGAGATCAAAAATCCAGCAATCTCATTTCTGGGTTTTGAAACTGTAGAAAATAAAATTTTAGGCTGTGCGGGGTGGCTTAGTCCTGTAATCCCAGCACTTTGGGAGGTTGAGGCAGGCGGATCACCTGAGATTGGGAGTTCAAGACCAGACTGACCAATATGGAGAAACCCTGTCCCTACTAAAAAAAATACAAAATTAGCCGGGCATGGTGGCGGTCGCCTATAATCTCAGCTACTTGGGAGTCTGAGGCAGGAGAATCACTTGATCCCGGGAGTTGGAGGTTGTGGTGAGCCGGGATCATGCCATTGTGCCATTGCATTCCAGCCTGGGCAACAAGAGCAAAACTCCATCTCAGAAAAACCAAAAACAGGCTGGGCATAGTAGCTCATATCTGTAATACCAGCACTTTGGGAGGCTGAGGTGGGTGGATAACAGGGTCAGGAGTTCAAGACCAACCTGGCCAGTATGGTGAAATCCCATCTCTACTAAAAACACAAAAATTAGATGAGCGTGGTGGCACATGCCTGTAGTCCCAGCTGCTCGGGGGACTGAGGCAGGAGCATCGCTTGAACCTGGGAGGTGGAGGTTGTAGTGAGTGGAGATCGCGCCACTGCACTCCAGCGTGAGGGACAGAGTGAGATTGTCTCATAAAATAAAATAAAATAAAATGAATAAAATAAAACAAAACAGAGATCTAAAGACTGACAAATGAGGCTGGGTGCATTGGCTAAAGCCTGTAATCCTAGCAGTTTAGGTGTTTGAGGCAGGCAGATCAGGGGTTTGAAACCAGCCTGGCCAACATGGTAAAACCCTGTCTTTACTGAGAATACAAAAATCAGCAGGGCATGGTACTGCAAGCCTGTAACCCCAGCTACTCAGGAGACTAATGCAGGAGAATTACTTGACCCCAGGAGACCAAGGTTGCAGTGAGCTGGAATTGCACTACTGCACCTTAACTTGAGCAACAGAGTGAGACTCTGTCTCAAAAAAAAAAAAACTGACAAAAGAGACTAGCAAAATTCCACTGTCGCTAGCATAACATCACGAGAGAGAAAAATGGAAATCAAAGGGCGGGGCGTGGTGGCTCACGTCTGTAATCCTAGCACTTTGGGAGGCCGAGGTGGGTGGATCACCTGAAGTCAGGAGTTCAAGACCAGCCTGGCCATCATGATGAAACCCCATCTTTAAAAAAAAAACCCATCTTTAAAAAAAAAGGGAAATCAAAATATTTCACCCCAAAACATGTCTCTTTGCTCTCTTTTGAAATGGCGCACACAGTGGCTCATGCCTGCAATCTCAATACTGGGAGGCAGAGGCAGGAATATTGCTTGAAGTCAGGAGTTAGAGACCAGCCTGAGCAACAAAGCCAGATTCTGTCTATATAAAAATAAGTAAATAATAAATAAATAAATAAAGGCCCTGCCAAGCCATCTTTTGTGGGGTAAAACTTGCATCTGTAAAGAATCCATATTGACATAACCAGATCTTTCTCTGATGAGGTCCTCCCAATCCTGAAGAGATTAACTGACAGGCTAGCATATATATCTATATCTATATCTATCTATCTATATTTTTTTTGAGATAGAGTTTCACTCTTGTTGCCTAGGCTGGAGTACAATGGCACAATCTCGGTTCACTGCAACCTCCATCTCCTCCTGGGTTCAAGGGATTCTCCTGCCTCAGCCTCCCAAGTAGCTGGGATTACAGGCATGCGCCACCACACCCGGCTGATTTTTTTTTTTTTTATTAGAGACGGGGTTTCACCATGTTGGCCAGGCTGGTCTCGAAATCCTGACATCAGGTGATCCACCGACCTCAGCCTCCTAAAGTGCTGGGATTACATGTGTGAGCCACCATGTCTAGCCCTTTTTTTTTTTTAGATGGGGTTTCATCATGATGGCCAGGCTGGTCTTGAACTCCTGACCTCAGGTGATCCACCCACCTCAGCCTCCCAAAGTGCTAGGATTACAGGCATGAGCCACTGCACCTGGCCATGTTTAGCCTTATATATATTTTTGACACAATATCTCACTTTGCTACCCAGGGTGAAGTGCAGTGTTGTGATCATGGCTCACTGTAACCTCTGCTTCCCAAGATCAAGCCATCCTCCCACCTCCATATCCCTTGTAACTGGGACTGTAGGTATGTCCCACCATGCCTGGCTAATTTTTTTGTTTTTAAGGAGTTTTGCTCTTGTTGCCCAGGCTGGAGTGCAATGGCATGATTTCAGCTCACTACAACCTCCACCTCCTGGGTTCAAGTGATTCTCCTGTCTCAGCCTTCCAAGTAGCTGGGACTGTAGGCATCCTCCAACATGCCCAGCTCGTTTTTGCATTTTTTGTAGAGACGGGGTTTTACTGTGTTAGCCAGGCTGGTCTCAAACTCCTAACCTCAGGTGATCCACCTGCCTCAGCGTGCTGGGATTACAGGTATGAGCCACTGTGCTTGGCCTTTTGTGTTTGTTTGTTTGTTTTATTCTTCTAAGAGATGGGGTTTCACCATTTTGCCCAGGGTAGTCTCAATCTCCTGAGCTGAAGCGATCCTCTGCATTCCCAGGCCAAGTTACCCCGGCTTCCCAAAGTGCTAGGATTTCAGGCATGAGCCACCGTGCCTTGCCAAATAATATTCTCTTGCTGGGCGCGGTGGCTCACACATGTAATCCCATCACTTTGGGAGGCTGAGGCGGGCGGATCACAAGGTCAGGAGTTTGAGACCAGCCTGACCAACATGGTGAAACCCTGTCTCTGCCAAGAATACAAAAAGAATTAGTGGTGGCATGCGCCTGTAATCCTTGCTCCTCAGGAGGCTGAGGCAGGAGAATTGCTTGAACCCAGGAGGCGGAGGTTCCAGTGAGCTGAGATTGTGCAACTGCATTCCAGTCTGTGTGAGAGAGCAAGACTCGGTCTCAAAAAAAAAAAAAAAAAAAAAAATTATAGCTATATATCACATCTTGTTTAACTATTCATCTATTGATGGACACTTGGGTTTCTTCTGCCTTTGTCTATTGTGAATAATGCTGCTATGAGTATGGGTGCAACACTGAGTCCCTGATTTTAATTCTTTTGGGTTTAAAACAAGTGGAATTGCAGGATCATATGGTAATTCTATTTTCAATTTTTTGAGGATCTACAGTACTATCTCATAGTGGCTGCATCATTCAGTATTCCCACCAACAGTGCACAGTATCTTCACATCCTTGCTAACACACTTTTTTGATAAGTAGCCTAATGGGTTGAGGTGATATCTCATTTCTTTTTTTTTTTTTTTATAAAGACGGGGTTTCACCATGTTGGTCAGGCTGGTCATGAATCATTTCTTTTTTTTAATTAAATTTTTTTTTTTTCTGGCTGGGTGCAGTAGCTCACTCCTGTAAGCCCAGCACTTTGGGAGGCCGAGGAGGGTGGATCACGAGGTCAGGAGTTCAAGACCAGCCTGGCCAATTTGGTGAAACCCTGTCTCTACTAAAAATAGAAAAATTAGCTGGGTGTGGTGGCGTGCACCTATAATCCCAGCTGCTCAGGAGGCTGAGGCAGGAGAATCACCTGAACGCAGGAGGCAGAGGTTGCAGTGAGCCGAGACTGCACCACTGCACTATAGCCTGGGCAATAGAGCAAGACTCCATCTCAAAAAAAAAAAATCAAAAAAATTTTTTCTGAGACAGAGTTTCACTCTTCTTGCTCAGGCTGGAGTGCAATGGTGGAATCTCAGCTCGCCGCAACCTCTGTCTCCTGGGTTCAAGCGATTCTCCTGCCTCAGCCTCCTGAGTGGCTGGGATTACAAGCATTCGCCACCATACCTGGCTAATTTTGTATTTTTAGTAGAGACAAAGGTTTCTCCACGTTGGTCAGGCTGGTCGTGAACTCCTGACCTCAGGTGATCTGCCCGCTTGGGTCTCCCAAAGTGTTGGGATTACAGGCGTGAGCCACTGTGTCTGGCCAAAAAAAATTTTAAGACAGGGGCTTTGCAGACGCCGCCGCCACCTGGAGTCTTGTAATATCAGCCATGGTCAACCCCACCATGTTCTTCGACATTGCCGTCGACAGCGAGCCCTTGGGCCGCCTCTCTTTCGAGCTGTTTGCAGACAAGGTTCCAAAGACAGCAGAAAACTTTCATGCTCTGAGCACTGGAGAGAAATGATTTGGTTATAAGGGTTCCTGCTTTCACAGAATTATTCCAGGGTTTATGTGTCAGGGTGGTGACTTTACACGCCATAATGGCACTGGTGGCAAGTCCATCTACAGGGAGAAATTTGATGATGAGAACTTCATCCTAAAGCATACAGGTCCGGGCATCTTGTCCATGGCAAATGCTGGACCCAACACAAACGGTTCCCAGTTTTTCATCTGCACTGTCAAGACTGAGTGGTTGGATGGCTAGCATGTGGTCTTTGGCAAAGTGAAAGAAGGTATGAATATTGTGGAGGCCATGGAGCGCTTTGGGTCCAGGAATGGCAAGACCAGCAAGAAGATCACCATTGCTGACTGTGGACAACTTTAATAAGTTTGACTTGTGTTTTACCTTAACCACCAGACCATTCCTTCTGTAGCTCAGGAGAGCACCCCGCCACCCCATTTGCTCGCAGTATCCTAAAATCTGTGCTCTCGCTGCAGTTCCCTTTGGATTCCATGTTTTCCTTGTTCCTTTCCATGCCTAGCTGGATTGCAGAATTAAGTTTATGATTATGAAATAAAGATTAAATAACAACAACAAAAAAATTTTTTTAAGACAGGGTCTCTGTCACTCAGGCTGGAGTGCAGTGGCAGGATCACCGCTCACCACAGGCTTGACCTCCTAGGCGGAGGTGATCAGCCTCCCTATCAGCTGGGACTATAGGCACCTGCCACCACACTCAGCTAATTTTTTGTTTTTCTGTAGAGACAGGGTTTTGCTGTGTTGCTCAGGCTGGTCTGCAATTCTTGTGCTCAAGCAATCTACCCACCTGGGCCTCCCAAAATGCTAGGATTACAAGCATTAACAACTATGTGCATGGCCTCATTGTGGTTCTGATTTGCATTTCCCCGAGTGATTCCTAGCTCTGCCTCCCCGCCTTTTTTTTTGAGATGGAATCTCACTCTGTTGCCCAGGCTGATCTCAGCTCACTGCAACCCCTGCCTCCTGGGTTCAAGCGATTCTCCCGCCTCAGCCTCCTGAGTAGCTGGGATTACAGGCACTCGCCACCATGCCCAGCTAATTTTTATCTTTAGTAAAGACAGGGTTTCATCATGTTGGCCAGGCTGGTCTCAAAACTACTGACCTGTGATCCTCCTGCCTTGGCCTCCCAGTGTTGGGATTACAGGTGTGAGCCATCATGCATGGCTTTATTTTTTTTTGAGACGGAGTTTTGCTGTTGTTGCTCAGGCTGGAGTGCAATGTCTTGATCTAAGCTCACTGCAACCTCCACCTCCTGGATTGAAGCGATTCTCCTTCCTCAGCCTCCCAAGTAGTTGGAATTAGTTTTTCTTGGAATTCCTACATAGCTACCTGTAAACTGTTATGTTCTAGTTTGCCTGGGACAGTCCTGATTTTCATTTATTGTCCTAATGTAATTATGACTATCCTAACCAGAAGCTACTTTATAGATTAAAATGTCTGTAGAAAATATGCTTAAGAGCAGAAAGTTTACACTATACTCAAAATCTCCCCCTTCAGGAGGTAGCCTTTTCATCTACCTCCAACCTCTTCAACCCTGTCCCAAACTCGTAATTACAAGTCAAACTGTAGCCAGTGTAAACTGCTCAGAGGCCACAGAAGCCCCAGTGTGCATTCAGAAAGATTGTAGTTCAGGCTGGGTGAGGTGGCACATGACTGTAATCCCAGCACTCTGGGAGGCCGAGATGGATGGATCACCTGAGGTCAGGAGTTCAAGAATAGCCTGGCCAACATGGTGAAACCCCAGCTCTACTAAAAATACTTAAAAAACCCCAAAAACCCAAAACATAAATAAGCCAGCCATGGTGGCACAGCCTTGTAATTTCAGCTACTCAGGAGGCTGAGGCAGAAGAATCATTTGAACCTGGAGAAAGAGGTTGCAGTGAGCCGAGATCATGCGCCATTGCACTCCAGTCTGGGCAGTAAGTGTGAAACTCTGTCTCAAAAAAAAAGATTGGAGTTCAGTGAAGGGACTGATTACTAGATACAGAACAATCAGGATCTGCTAACAGTTAACATCTGGAAAAGTGGAATTGATAAAGTTTTTTTTTTTTGAGACAGAGTTTTGCTTTTTGTTGCCCAGGCTGTAGTACATTGGTGTGAATTCGGCTCACTGCAACTTCTGCCTCCTGGGTTCAAGCAATTCTCCTGTCTCAGCCTCCCAAACAGCTCGGATTACGGGTACCTGCCACCATGCCTGGCTAATTTTCTTATTTTTAGTAAAGACAGGGTTTCACCATGTTGGCCAGGCTGGTCTCGAACTCCTGACCTCAGGTGATCCACCTGCCTTCACCTCCCAGTGTTGGGATTACAGGCATGAGCTACCACCCCTGGTCGAGAAACCAAGCTTTTCTGAGACAGGGTGTCACTCTGTTGCCCAGGCTGTAGTGCAGTGGTGTGATCCCAGCTTACTGCAACCTCTGCCTCTGGGTTCAAGTGATCCTATTTTTTTGTAGAGACAGGGTTTCACCATGTTTCCCAGGCTGGTGTCAAACTCCTAGTTGTGCTAAAGTGATCCACCTGCCTTGGACTCCGAGTGTTGGGATTACAGGTATGAGCCATCATGCCTGGCCAGAAATGAGAAACTTTATAGTTAAGTTGTATTTCCCGAAGATAAGAAGATCCTAACAGCTAGAATAGTAACATCTTAAAAGAGGTAGAAAATCTGAGATTTTAAGTGGGAAATCTGTGGCACTAAACCTTATCAAATGAGTTAGGCCTTTGGGCAAGGTGGCTCAGGCCTGTAATCCCAACACATTGGGAGGCTGTAGTGAGTGGATCTCCAGGTCAGGAGTTTGAGACTGTCCTGGCCAAGATGAAACCCCATCTCTATTAAAATACAAAAAATTAGCCAGGGCTGGGCGAGGTGGCTCACGCCTGTAATCCTAGCACTTTGGGAGGCCAAGGTGGGTGGATCACCTGAGGTCAGGAGTTCAAGATCAGCCTGGCCATCATGGTGAAACCCCATCTTTTTTAAAAAATATATTTAAAAAGAAGAAAAAAAAAATTAGCCAGATGTGGTGGCAGGCTCCTGCAGTCCCAGCTACTTGGGAGGCTGAGGCAGGAGAATCGCTTGAACCTGGGAGGCGGAGGTTGCAGTGAGCCAAGATCCAGCCTGGCGAGAGCAAGACTCTCTGAAAACAACGACAACAAAAAAAACCCCACAAACAACAAATGAGGGAGGCCTTAGGAGTAATTAATAAATTACCAGAACCTTTACAGTTTTTTTGGGGGTGGTGGGGGGTGGGGGGAAGAGACCAGTCACTGACTGAGTTCGTCCAACAAGAAGCCATAACTTTATTTATGATAGAAACAGTACAAATTTCAAACCAAGCTGCAGTTACTCCTTTGAGACACCAAAAAAAGTTGCTTTCAGATGGTTACATTGTTAATTCCTGTAAGAGAGAAAAGATAATTAGTGGTTCTTATAGGCAAATCAGGAGAATTCAGGTCACTAAAACATAAGGCAACTCAGAAGAGGCTCTGGAATGAGGTTCCCTAACTGGCTGATATTTAACAGAGAAAAAGTTACTCATAATTGGTCAGGGCAGAGGGAATCAAGAACAAAGGCTTGAATACTTACCATAATAGCATTTACAATATCATTACTGTTGTTCTTCAGGGCTCGGACTGCCTTTGCTCTCGACACATTTGCTTGTGACATGACCAATTCTATGTCTTTAACTTCTACACCTGTTTCATCAACCTGAGAGAGGAGAGGGAAAAAGCAGTAAATTAAAGGCAAGAACAATTTCAGCAGTTCTTTGGAGTCTCCTGAATCTAGCTGATCCACCTGCCTTGGCCTCCCAAAGTGTTGGGAGCTATATTAGTAGCTCAAAACTACTTAACAAGGTTGGAGAGCCTAAACAATATAAAATCCACTCACCAACACGAACACATTGCTATGTGGTGCGAGTTGAAAGAATAAAGATTTCCTATTTCTAGTATACCTCTTCCTCTTCACTCTCCTCTTGTACAGTTGGAGTCTGTGTGTTTTCTTGAATGTTTGAGACAGCTTCACCTTGAACTTTGAATTTCTCAGCAGCTGCTAGTTGTGCTTGCTGAGATAAATCTTCGATCTAAAGGGTAGAGAATACAGATTCATGTGAATAGATCAGTCTGCAGTCATTGAAAAGGAAATCATATAGTTTCACAATTCTCTCTGTAAACTCACTTCAGGCAACTTACTGCATAGCTTTAAACTGCTTGCCTTCACTCACAGTACATATCACAGTATAAAAAGTAGTTGTTTAGGTTTAGAGCAGTGGTTCTCAACTGGGGGTAATTACGTCTCCCAGGGGGTACGTGGCAATGGAGTATTTTGGGTAATCAAAACTGGCTGCGATGCTGCTAAACATCCATGATGCACAGGACAGCCCTTCCGTAACAGAGAACTGTCTGATGCAAAATGGCAACGATGCTGAGGTTGAGAAACCCTGGTCTAGAGCAATTCCCAAGAAAACACTACTCACCTTAGCTTCCCCAAACACTATGTAGGTATCCGAAGCAGGGCTCTTGTAGACATCTGGTTTTGTGATGACAAAGAGGATATTCTTAGATTTCCGGATAGTGACTCTAGTAACTCCTGTAACCTGTCGAAGACCCAGTTTGGACATAGCCTAAAGAGAAAATAATATCAGGTTTTCAACTTCTTTAGAAGCAGCCTAAAGAAGCAAGGAACATAATACAACATCCAAAGCAAAACCTTTCCCCAGGCTAAGAAAAGTTCATACAATAGAGAATGGGTTTTCTGCCATAGTAACTTCTGTTACCTTTTTTTTGAGACAGGTCTTGCTCTGTCACCCAGGCAGGAGTGCAGTGGTGCAATGTCAGCTCAATGTAACCTCTGCCTCCCAGGTTCAAGCAATTGCTGTGCCTCAGCCAAGTCAGTAGCTGGAACTACAGGCATGTACCACCACACTGTGCTATTTTTTGGTGTGGCATTTTTAATATAGATGGGGTTTCGCCATGTTGGCCAGGCTGGTCTTGAACTCCTGACCTCAAGTGATCCACCCGCCTTGGTCTCCCAGAGTGCTGGGATTACAGGTGTGAGGCAATAACCTGGCTACTTCTGTTACTTTACTTGTATAACCAAAATACCACCTGTTCCCCCAAAACCTATGGAAATAGAGTTCCACTCTCCATAAAGGTGCTTCATGACATCCTGAAATCCTTTTCTTTTTTAAAAAATTTTATTTATTTGAGACGGAGTCTCACTCTTGTTGCCCAGCAACAAGAGCAATGGCGTGATCTCGGCTCACCACAACCTCTGCCTTCTGGCTTCAAGCGATTCTCCTGCCTCAGCCTCCTGAGTAGCTGATGCCCGCCACCACACCCAGCTGATTTTTTGTATTTTTAGTAGAGACAGGGTTTCACTATGTTGGTCAGGCTAGTCTCGAACTCCTGACTTTAGGTGATCTACCCTCCTCAGCCTCCCAAAGTGCTGGGATTACAGACGTGAGCCACCGTGCCTGGCCCCGAAATCCTTTTCAAATAAATCTTACCTTCCGTGCCTTCTTTTCACTTCGACTCTGTTTTGCTTTACTGACAGGTTCTTCATCTATCTCAGCTGCTGCCGCCAGCTAAGAGGATAAAAGAGCTGTTGGTTAACCTGAATCTAAGATCTGGATAGTACAATCTCCATGTGTTTTTCCCTTTATGAAGCATCACGGTTCCAAATACAAAAGTCGCTCTGATCAACCGTGCTTCCTTGACCCAATTACTTATACCAGTTATTAGAGAATACCCACCTGGGCTTGTTGTGTGGTTGCCTGGGTGGAGTCCTGTTCTTCAAGCTCTGGTACTGATTCATCACTGTCAGATTCTGTTCCAGATCCTAAGATGAGAAACAACTTTTACTACTTTATAGTAGAAATCTGAAGGTTTTCTACTGGACTAGAGGTCAATGCGTCATGCGAGACCTCAGAATGTTAAATGTAAACCAACTGGGTTGTATGAAGCCAGCCTAATAGCCCCTTAGTCACTAACTAGTGCGAATATATCTAGCAAAGA
Source organism: Cheracebus regulus (assembly GCA_963574635.1). Taxonomy (NCBI): domain Eukaryota; kingdom Metazoa; phylum Chordata; class Mammalia; order Primates; family Pitheciidae; genus Cheracebus; species Cheracebus regulus. The sequence continues at coordinate 762 of CAUYQU010079275.1, read as the reverse complement.
CCCAGCCCTAAACCCAGAAATGAGGAGTAATCACTAGAAAGAGCTGAGCAGTTTAATATACTGCTTTCTTTCCTTCAAGGTCTTTGTTTCTTGGCACAGGCAAATAATGACCCATATGACTCTAAATTTTACCCAAAAGTCCAATTGTCCCTGAAAAGTTCTGCCAGAAGGTGCCCCCAGATACACTTAAGTGAAAAAAACAATGAAATCACACCGTGGAAGCGTAACAGGTAGGGTGCTCTTCCCCTCAACTTTTAACTGGGTTGAAGGAAGTCAAAAGCAGTCATGTACACATATTCAGCCTCATTTTCAAACCATTCATCCCAGCAATGTGATCTATCAATATAGTTAGAAGATTCTCAATTATGTCGATCTGTAAGTCTAATTTTTCCAAACTTAATTCACGTAAGTTTCTCTCAATTGAAAGGCCAAGCATCCGTAAAGACTACTGAGGAAAAAAAGCATATACCTGCACCATTTTCAGGCTAGGAAAAACAGGTTTCTACATTTTTATGAAAAGGGAGTCCCTGGTTAACTGCTCATTACTAAGTCTAAGAAGGGAAAAAGAAATACAAAGAGTTCAATTCTCCAATATATATATATATATATATATATATATATTTTTTTTTTTTTTTAAGATGGGGTTTCACCATGATGGCCAGGATGGTCTTGAACTCCTGACCTCAGGTGATCCACCCACCTCGGCCTCCCAAAGTGCTAGGATTACAGGCATGAGCCACCACGCCCGGCCCAATTCTCTAA
>CAUYQU010079274.1:0-112760 GCA_963574635.1 Cheracebus regulus | reverse complement strand
ATCCTTTCCCCATTGCTTGTCTTTGTCAGGTTTGTCAAAGATCAGATGGTTGTAGATGTGTAGCATTATTTCAGAGGCCTCTGTTCTGTTCCATTGGTCTATATATCTGTTTGGTACCAATAACATGCTGTTTTGATTATTGTATCCTTATAGTATAGTTTCAAGTCAGGTAGCATACTGGATGGGAGCATATTTTTAATAACTGGTTTAGTACCATCCCTCTTGTTACTGTCCTCATGATAGTAAATGAGTTATCATGAGATCTACACACTTTTAAAAGTGTGTAGCACCACCCTCTCACCCTTTTGCTTTTGCTTTTACCATGTGACATACCTGCTCCTCCTTTGCTTTCTGCCATGATTAGAAGTTTCCTGAGGCCTCCCCAGAAGCAGATGCCGTTATGCTTCCTGTACAGCCTCCTGCACCATGAGTCAATTAAACTTCTTCTCTTATAAATTATCCAATATCATGCACTTCTTTATATAAATGTGAGAATGAACTAGTACACCATATGTTCTCATATGTAAGTAGGAATGATGCACTGAGTATACATGTACATAGAGAAGGAAACGAAACACACTTGTGTCCACTTGAGAGTTGGAGGAGGGTAAGGGTGTTTATTACCTGGGTAGTGAGGTAATTTGTATACCTAACCCCTTTAACACACAATTTACCTATATAACAAACCTGTACATGTACCTATTAACATAAGATACAGGTTAAAATTAAAAAGGCATATAATGGCTAAATAAATTAAAAAGCAAGACCCATCTATATGCTGCCCAGAAGAGACACATCTCAGTTTAAGCATCCACACAGGTTGAATGTAAAGAAATAGAAAAATGTAATTCATAAAAATGGAAATCAAAAATGAGAAGGGAAATCTATACTTAGATCAGTCAAAATAGACTTTCAGTTACAAAATTATAGTAAGACACAAATCAGGTCATTATCTAATAATAAAGGGGTCAATTCAACAAGAATATAAGATAATTATAAACATATATTTACCCAACACTGGAGCACCAAATTAATTTTAAAAATTAACAGATATGAAGGGAGAAATAGTAATACAATAATTATAGAGAACTTCAACATCCAAATTTTAATGATAGACCATCTATACAAAAAAAAATATCAATGAGAAAACATTAGACATGAACTATATTTTAGACCAAATGAATCTACCATATATACAGAACATTCCATCAGACAGCATAAGAGTATACGTTCTTCTCAAGTGCATATGGAAAATTCTCCAGAGTAGATCATGTATTAGATGACCAAAAAAGTCTCAACATATTTTAGAATATTCAAATCATATTAATATGGTATCTAACTACAGTGGTGCCCATAACCAATGGGCAAAGAAATGATCTTTGGAGGAAATTGTTTAAACATTTTGAAACCAATGTGAATAAATAAATAATTTTTTTAACACTTTGAAACCAATGCAAATAAAAACACAACCTTATACAAAAACTATAAAATGCAGCAAAAATACTGCTAAGAGAAAACTTTACAGTGATAAAGACCTACAAGAAAAAATCTCAAAGAAAAAAAAATCTAACTTTAAGCCTCAAAGAAATTAAAACAAAAGAAAAACTTAGCTTAAAGTTTGTACAAGGAAAGAAATAAAAAGATTATAGCAGAAATAAATGAAATAGGGTGAAAAACTATAGAAAAGATTAGTGAAACTAAGATTTTCAAGAAAACTGTTGACAAATTTTTAGCTAGACTAATGAAAGAGAAAGAGAGAAAAGAAAAAGGATTCAAATGAATAAAATCAGAAATGAAAAATGAAATGTAACAACTTATGCCACAGAAATAAAAAGAATCATAAAGGACTATGCTCAATTATATGCCAAAAATTAATGTGCAAAAGAGACAGATAAATTTCTAGAAACATACAAGCTACAAAGACTGAATCATGAAGAAACAATAAAATCTGAACAGACAAATAATGAGCAAGGAGATTGAATCAACAACTGAAAATCTCTCATCAAAAAAGGTTCAGGATCACAAGACTTTACTGGTGAATTTTGTCAGACATTTAAAGAAGAATTAATACCAATCCTTTTCAAACTCTTTGAATACATTGAAGAGAAGGGAACATTTTCAATCCCATTTCATTAGGTTATCATTACCCAGATGCCAAAGTCAAATAGGAATAATACAAGAAAGGAAAAGTATATATTAATATCCTTGTGAACATAGATGCAAAAATCATCTACAAAATACTAGAAAACTAAATTCAATAGCACCTTTAAAAGACCATACACCATGATCAAGTGGTATTTATCTCTGGCTTGTAAGTATAGTTCAAACTACATAAATCAATAAATGTGGCAGACTACTATAAAAATGAAGAATAAAATTTATATGATAATCTGTACATGCAGATAAAGAAGAATTTGATCAAGTTTAACATCCTTTTTTTTTGATAAAAACTCTCATCAAATAAGATATAGAAAGAAGGTGTCTTAACATACTAAAGACCATGTAAAACAGGCCTAGATCACATCCTACTGAATGGTGAGAAGATGAACACTCTTCCTCTAAGATCAGGATCTCAGGAACAAGTCAAAGGTGACCATTCTTGCTACTTATAGTAAACATTGTTCTGAAAGTCCTAGCCAGAGCAAATAGGCAAGAAAAAATGTGCATCCAAATAGGAAATGAAGAAGTAAAATTATCTCTGTTGGAGATGGCACAATATTGTGTAGAAAACCCTAAAGACTCCACCCCCAATTCACTCAAAAATGTTTAAACAAATAAATTTGGGCCAGGCATGAAAGTTCACATTCATAATCTCAGTGTTTTGGGAGGGTAAAGTGAGAAAATTTCATGAGACTAAGAGTTTGAGACCAGCCTGGACAACAGATTAAGACCCTATCTATACAAAATATTTTAAAATTAGCATGGCATGGTGACACATACCTATAGTCCTCACTACTGATGAAGCTGAGGTGGGAGGATTCTTTAAGTCTATGAGTTCCAGACTTCCATAAGCTCTGATTGTGCTACTGTACTCTAGCCTGGGCAACAGAGTAAGACCTTTTCTCTAAAAAAAACCAAAAAAGTAAATAGATGCAGTAAAGCTGCAGGACCTAAAAATCAACATATAACAATGAGTTGTGCTTTTATATACTGATAACTATGTGAAAAAGAAATTAATAAAATAGTACCATTAAAATGATATCAAAAAATAAAATGAAATGCTTAGGTTTAAATTTAACTGGGAAAGTGAAAAATCTGTACATTCAAAAGCTTAAGAAATCAATGAATACACCAATAAATGGAAAGATATCTTGTGCTTATGCATTGTAAGAGTTAATATTGCTAAAATGTCCATACCACCCAAAGAAATCTACAAAGTGAATGCAATGCCTATCAATATTCCAATGGCATTTTTCCAAAAAAAAATTTTAAAAATTATGAAATCTGTATGGAACCACGAAAGATACTCAATAGTTTAATTTGGAACAGAAAGTACAAAATTGGAAGAAATGCAAAAAAATTATATTTCAAAGCACTACTACTAATCAGAAAAAGTATAATTCTAGCATAAAAACAGACATATACACTAATGGGAAAAAATAAAACACTCAGAAATAAACCCATGCACATACGGTCAACAAATTTCTAAGAAAGGCACCAAGAAAATACAATAGGGAAAGTGTGGTCTTGTAACTAACTGATATTTGAAAAACTGTACATCCACATGCAAAAGAATGACATTGGACACTTTATCATACTAACTAAACATACATTCAAGAGTTAAAATCATATCTGAAATTCTAAAGCTGCTTGAAAGAAACAGAGGAAAGCTCCTTGATGTTGGTTTTGTCAATGACTCTTTGGATTTGACACCAGAAGCACAGAGAAGAATGGCAAAAACAAACAAGTGGATCACATGAAACTAAAATGTTCTGCACAGCAAAAGAAACAATTTAAAAAAATGAGAGGGAACTTACAGATGAAAATACTTGTGATATGGTTAGGCTTTGTTTCCCCACCCAAATGTCATCTTGAATTATAATCCCCATAATCCTCATAAGTCAAGGGAGAGACCAGGTGGAGGTAATTGGATCATGGAAGTGGTTTACCCCATGTTGTTCTCATGATAGGGAGTGAGCTCTCATGATAGGGAGTGAGCTCTCATGAGGTCTGATGGTTTTATAAGTGTTTGGTTGTTTCTCCTACATTCATTCTCTTTCCTGTTGCCTTATAAAGGAGATGCCTTGATTCCCTTTTGACTTCCATCATGATTGTAAGTTTTCTGAGGTTTCCTCAACCATGCTGATCTGTGAGTCAATTAAACTACTTTCCTTTATAAATTACCCATTTCTGGTATTTCTTCATGGCAGCATGAAGATCAACTAATATAGTGAATTGGCACCAGGAGTGAGGCACTACTATAAAGATACCTGAAAATGTGAAAGCCACTTTGAAACTGGGTAGCAGGCAGAAGTCATAACAGTTTGAAGGGCTCTGAAGAAGACAGGAAGATGTGGGAAGGTTTGGAACTTCCTAGAGACTTGTTGAATCACTTTGACCAAACTGCTGATAGTTATATTGACAATGAAGTCCAGGCTGAAGTGGTCTCAGATGGAGATGAAGAACTTATTGGAAACTGGAGCAAAGACGATTCTTGCCATGTTTTAGCAAAGAGACTGGCAGGATTTTGCCCCTGCTATAGAGATTTGTGGAACTTTGAACCTGAGAGAGCTGATTTAGGCCATCTGGTGGAAGAAATTTCTCAGTAGCAAAGCATTCAAGAGGTGCCTTGGATGCTTTTTAAAGCATTCAGTTTTATTTATTCACAAAGATATGGTTTGAGATTGGAACTTATGTTTAAAAGGGAAGTACAGCATAAAAGTTCAGAAAATTTGTAACCTGATGATATAATAGAATAGAAAATCTCATTTTCTGAGAATTCAAGTCGGCTGCAGAAATTTGAAAAGTAATGAGGGACTAATTGCAAATCACCAAGACAATGGGAAAATGTCTCCAGGGCATGTCAGAGGTCTTCACAGTAGCCCCTCCCCATTATAATCCTGAAGGCCTAGGAGGAAAAAATGGCTTCATGGGCTAGGCCCAGGATTTCCTGCTATATTCAGTCTCTGGGCTTGGTGCCTTGTGGCCCAGCCATGGATAAAAGGAGCCAACTTACAGCTCAGGAAATAGCTTCAGAGGGCACAAGCCCCAGCTTACACATGGTGCTGGGCAAGCAGGTGCACGTAAATCAAGAATTGAGGTTTGCGAACTTCTGCCTTGATTTCACAGGATGTATGGAAATGCTTGGATGTCCTGGCAGAGGTTGGCTGCAGGGGTAGAGCCCTCATGAAGAACTTCTGAAGAAAAATGTGGGGTTGGACCCCCCCACTTAGAGTCTCCATTGGGGCACTGCCTAGTAGAGCTTTGAGAAGAGAGCCACTGTCCTCCAGACCCCAGAATGGTAAATTCACTGACATCTTGTACCATAAACCTGGAAAAGCCACAGGCACTCAACTCCAGCTCATGAAAGCAGCCAAGAGGAGGGCTCTACTTGAATTTTGCCAAAAGGGTAAGTCTTAATTGTTCTCAGCACACCTACACCCACCTATGTATGCACTCACACACCCACGCACACATACAAGGTAACAAGGAGGGATAATCGGTGTGTTAGCTTGATCATAGTATTAATTTCACAATGTATATCAAAACTTCAGATAATACACCTGAAATAGATACAATTTTAATTGTCAAATATACCTCAAGGAAGTCAATAAAAAGAGTTTGTTATTGTTTAAAACTTTTGGAATTAGGGTAATTTGATCCTTAAAAATTAGTTTTATGGAATCATTATAAAGAAAACAAAGGTAAACAAAAAATATGAAAAATACCACAAAACTCTGATGTCTGAATTACTTAGTGTGCCAGTCAAGCTTGAGTCAGGAAGACAGAAGGCATTCTGTGTATTCAGGTAGAGTCATTTTATGCTCAAGAAGGGGCTTAAATATCTGTTGGAAGAGTGGTTGTGGCAGAAGTAGAGAAGCTGCTACTGAAAAAACAGAGACTCTCCTGCAAGTCAGCAGAGTCAACACTAAGCACCAAGCTGAATAATTATCAAACTGGAAGCTGCTGCAATTCTTAAGAAAATTAAGAGTTCCCCACCAAATACCTCAGCTCATTGTGGAGAAGCAAGTGATTTTTAAAAATTGTCACCTAAAGACTGAGTTAAGAGCACTGGAAACAGTGTTCGTCTGAGTTTGGATTGTATCTCTACTTCTTTCTTGTGGTATATTTTTGGTCAAGTAACTTAAACACTCTACTTCATTTGGCTCATCTGTAAAAAGGCAATATTTATGCATCTACCTCCTATGTATGCTGTAAGGTTTTGTAAGTTCCTGTATGTCAATGGCTTAGAACAGCATCTGGCATTATAGCAAGGGGTATGAAACCAAAGAAACATGGGCAGGAGGATGATAGTTATAAACTAAAGCCCTTGCAAACTGTTTTTTACAATTTTTTTAGTTACTTCAATTTTCACTTCTAATTCTGTCTCCTACAACTGAGGTTGCCTATGCCTTAAAGTAGCAAACGAGTTCTAAACTGTAAATCAGGAGATAATATTTGCAGATCCAAACAAGGTATAGTCACCTTGTCTTTCTAGTGCTTAAAGACAGCTGTTCTAAGTTGTCCTATGAGTCTCCCTGTAAAACAACCTTCAATTCAGATAATCAAAGACAGTTATAATTCAACTACCCCATAGAATTTAAGATAATTCCAGAGTTTTACATTATGTTAGTAAAAAAGGGATTAAAGAATCAAATTCTAATATTTTGAGTAGTGACTCAAGAAAAGATTGTATATATTGGTTTAAAATACTCCATTTATTTTTACCTTTCTTTATTCATTATCTAAAACTGTTTAAATATTTAAGATATGTATTTGGAATTAGATATTAGGCACTTATGCCAGCAATCTTAATATTAATATTTACCTTTGTTTAAGAATATATTTGTATATAGCAACAGTTATAGAGGTTAAAGAGACTTTTCTTGTCTTTGATGGTTTACGTAACCAAGCCCAGAGAACATTAAACAGATCTTTATGTGTCAAAGAGATCTACTGTTTTATGTTAAATGGTTCTGTTATCTATTGTAATGGGCCTCCAGTACAGTCCTTTTATTTATTTATTTTTTGAGACAGAGTCTCACTCTGTCGCCAGGCACCAGGCTGGAGTGCAGTGGCACAATCTCAGCCCACTGCAACCTCCGCCTCCCGGGTTCAAGCAATTCTCCTGCCTCAGCCTCCTGAGTAGCTGGGACTACAGGTGCACGCCACCATGCCCAGCTAATTTTTGTATTTTTAGTAGAGACGGAGTTTCACCATGTTGGCCAGGAAGGTCTCGATCTCTTGACCTCGTGATCCGCCTGCCTAGGCCTCCCAAAGTGCTGGGATTACAGGCTTGAGCCATGGCACCCGGCCCCTAATACAGTATTACTTTAAGTCAAAAAAAAAGGATGATAAAAATAAATGATCTGACAGACAGATACATGGAATGGAAAAGAAGCCTCCAAAATAGACCCACATAAATACGGTCAATTGATTTTTTACAATGATGTAAACATTATTGACATAATTTGCATATTTGTCACCACACAAATCTCAAGTTGGATTGTAATCCCTGAGGCTGGAGATGGAGTCTGGTGGGAGGTGCTTGGATCCAGTGGGCAGATCCCTCATGGCTTGGTGCTATCTTTGTGATAGTGAGTTCTCATGAGCTCTGGTTGATTAAAAGTGTGTGGTGCCTTCCCCATACCTAACCCCCTTCTCTCTCTCACTTGCTCCTGCTTTTGCCATGTGATTTATCTGATCCCCATTCACCTCCACCATGATTGTAAGCTTTCTGAGGCCTCCATAGAAGTCGAGCAGTTGCCCAAAACATGTTTTTTGTAAAGGCTACAGAACTGTAAGCCAGTTAACCTATTTTTTAAAACATTACTCAATCTCAGGTATTTCTTTATAGCAATGTGACAATAGTCTAATACAATTATTGAATGGAGTGGGAAAAGAAGGAAGGAAGGCAGAAAGGAAAGAGAGAAAGAAAAAGAGACAGAAAAGAAACTAAGCCTATACCTTTCTACATGAACTCAAGATGCATCATGATGTAAATGTAAAATATACAATTATAAGACTCTTGGAAGAAAACATAAGAAGCATCTTTTGATGATGAGTTAGGCAGAGTTCTTAGATATGACACCAAAACCACAGTCTATTAAAAAAGAAAGGTATTTGGTTTTATCAAAATTCAAATCTTTTTGCTCCACTAAAGATATTTCTAAGAAAATAAAAAGACAAGCTACAAACTAGGAGAAAATACTGCAATCACATATCTAAAAAAAGACTTGTATACAGAATACTTAAAAATTTTCAAATTTTTACAATAGGTAAACTAATTACCCAATAAAAATTTGAGGAAACTCTTTGAATAAACTCCTCACTAAAGAAAATATTGGTATAACTAATAATCACATGTAAAGATGTTCAACATCAAATTAAAATAAAAATTAAAACAACATTAAAATATCCCTATACAACTACTGGAATGGCTAATTTTATGGAAAACACACACACACACACACACACACACACACAAACAACAGCCATTGCTAGAACAGCAAAAATCCTCAGCCACTCTGAAAACAGATGCATATGTCCTATAAACTTAAATAAGACACACTTACTATATTGCCTGACATATAGTATTTATCCTAGAAAAATCAACTCTTTGCCTATGCCACACCTGAACTATAGTGTATAGATTGCCCAAAAACCTATACACTATAGTTTATAACTACTTTATTCTTAACTCCCCAATCCACATATTCTTCAGTCAGTGAAAGGAAACATATATAATGCTATATCCATACAATGACACACTGTTATATAAGAAAAAAGGAGCAAGCACTTGATGTTTACAATACATGGGTGAATCTTAAAGGCATTTTGCCAGATAAAAGAAGCCAGTAAAAGGGTTACAAACTTTATGATTTCATTTATAAGAGATTCGCAGTATACGCTGGGGTATGTTGGGGGGAAATAGGGGAAGGACAGTGGGGGGTGGGGAGTTGGGGGGAGATAGCATGGGGAGAAATGCCAGATATAGGTGAAGGGGAGGAAGGCAACAAAGTACACTGCCACGTGTGCACCTATGCAACAATATTGTATGTGCTTCACATGTACCCCAAAACCTAAAATGCAATAAAAAATAAAATTAAAAAAAAATGCAAATACACGAAGATAGAAGGAAATTAGTGGTTAGAGGTTAGGTTTGTGTTTCATGACAAAGGGACAGCAGAAAAGAATTTTGAGGGGAAAAATTTTTTGTATATATAGACTACATATTCTGTTATATTCTCTCTAGTTCCTGTCCTTCCCAGCTATTTCTGCTTCTCAAAATCCTTCCCATTCATCAGAGACAATCTCAAACTCTACATTGCCCAGTAATAATCCATCTCCTCCAACTCTAATATATAATTTGTCTCTCCTGTATACTTTAAATGTTTGGATGCAGCTCCCCAGTGACTATATCTATTTGTTGTTACTACCAGTTGCAATTTCCCTGATGTTGCTATGAACTACATATGCATAAATTCCACATTGCATGGCATACATGAAACCTTTCTTAATTTACTAACTTTATTTTCCCTGAGTGCCAATGCACTAAGAACTAGAGTTACAAAGAATATTGCAAAACATATGTGTAAAATTTCAACAAGGGCTGATTTAAGAGTGAGCTTATTTGAATTTGAGCACACCCAATGCTACCACCTATTCTTTACTTGTGTCTAGAATAGAATCAAAGGCTGCCAGACACCAAGGAAGAATAAATATCTAACCAGCTCCCAGAGCAAGAAGTAAGCTATATAAAAGGGATAATTTGTCAAGCACACTCCCACCTTTCTGGGAAAGAGCACTTCAAGCCGAACGAACAAAAAGTACACAAGATGGGTTAGGATAGTAGCTGGCACATTCTAGAAGAAGGAAGAGGCCTATGTCACTGAAGCAGATGGAACACTTGGGGGGAGTTGTAAAACATGGTGTAACAGAGCTAATAGGGACCAGATTATGTGATGTCTTCTATGCTATTGTGATATGCTTGCTTTTACTCTGAGTGAGATGAAGAGTCACTAGAGGATTTGAAAAGAAGAGTTATAGAATTACTCTACCTTTGAATTTACAAAGACCATAGTTGGGCAAGGATAGAGCAGAGAAACAAATTAGAAGACTGTAGACAGAATCCAGGTGAGATTGCACAGTGGCTAGAACAAGAGTGCAATGGCATTGGTTTTGAAAAGTGGTTTATATTTTGTGTATTTTAAGAAGGTATTAGCTTTGGTAAAGTATGTAAGATTAAGAAAGGATATAGGAATGATTTGGCCTGAGCAACTGAAAAGTTTGAGTTGTCATTATTTGAGATAAAGAGGACTTCGGGGAATCAGTTCTAGTGGAGAATGGAGGGGAAATCAGGTTATAATTTTTGGAAACATTGGGTTTGAGATACTTATTACTCATCCACGTGAAGGTGTCTAGTAGACAATTGTATTTGTAAGTCAGAGGTTCCAGAAAAAATGCTTGAACCACGGATATAAATTTGGAAGTTGACAGACTGAAGATAACATTAAAATCTTGGGTTTGGAAGAGATCACTTAGTGTGTTGATATAGATAGACCAGAAGTCAGAGATGTGTCACCCAAGGCTTTTTATTGCTTTAGGATAACGATAGGTAAAGAAATTAACAAAGGGGAATGAAAAGAAGCTACAGGTGAATTTGAAAGAAAATAAATAAAATAAGTTTCCTAGAAACTAAGTAAGTAGATGAGTTTCAAGAAGAGTTGATTTACTGTATCAGATATAGCTGATAGGTATAGGAAGACTCAGGCTTATAATTGAAACTGGTAGTTTTAGTGGAATGGTAAGTTGAAAGCTTGATCATATAGGGCTCAAGAGAGACTAAGAGAAGATGATTTGGAGACATAACATAGAAATAGCTTTTCTGAGAAGATTTTCTATGAAAGAGAATGAAGCTGGAAGGGGCTATAGGATCAAGGATAATTTTTGGTTGGTTTTGAAGCTGAGAATTATTATAGCATGTTCACAAGTTAATAATCATGTTCCAATAAAGAGTAAAAGGTAATGATTTAATAATGCTGAAACATCACCTTGAGCAGGTGAGAGAAGACAAGTTCTAATGCATCCCAGCAGGATTGGTCTGAGAAGGCTGAGTAGTATGTTCATCTTAACTTGAATTAAGAAAAATATCTGCAAATGCAAAAGCAGTTTTCTTGTATATATTTTGATCAGAGCATGTGGATTTACCTTCTGATTGTCTCCACTTTGTGGATAAAATGGGATCCTAGGCCGTCACCTGAGAATAAAGGTAGAATAGGAGGTGTTGGAAGTTCAAGGAGAGAGTTGTGAAATAATTATCTAAGAGAAGAAGAAAAAATAATAAATTTGTACTCGAATTTATGGGCATCTAATGGGCTATATGAAGTTAGAGTTCAAGCATTTAAAGCCAGACTTCTTAGCAGAATTTTATGCTTTCTTCTACATGAATTTAGTTGCTCTGGTTCAGGTGTGGCATAGGCAAAGAGTTGAATTTTGCCAGATAAGTACAACACAGTGAGATGGGAGCAAGGGAACTGATGGGATATGCAAGTGTCATTAAAATCATGCATCTTACTTGGGGGAAATTCAGTAGACCCTCTATTGCATTTCTTTCCAATCTGGCTTTGATCTGTAGTACCAACCTTCCAAGACAAAAGGAACCAGCAGTGCTAGATTATGAATGCATGTGCATCAAAATTTACCTTTATCTATGGCTGATACTCTAACTGGAGGAATAGTTACATTGATGCCTACGATTTTCATCTCTCAAAGGCTATCATTTAATTGTCTCTCATGAAGATTAGACAGGTCCCAAACAAATGAGGGATTTGAAGTCAGAGAGGAGAAGTGTCTTTTTTTCCCAAGGCCCCAGACAGTGGCTGAGCTGGACTCAAACCAACTGCATCCTTTTACATGAGCTTTGCTCTGTTTGCTACACTGTATCAGCCTTGGGCCATAATTTAATTTCATGTGTTAGTTTTAGTTCTGGTTTGGAACAACTGTTATCGGACTTGCAATTTCCTTTTTATCCATTAGTGAAAAGGTCAAAAGTTTTGAATATAACCAAAACTCATTTCTAATAAATGGCAGGCCTTCTTTTTTAACTTTCTTCAGTCTTAATGCTGTAGGATATAAAACTGCAAAAGCCACTGTTTATGCAACACAGATTACATATGGCATTAGAGGACTGAGAAAGTTTTGGAATCTAAATCTAAAAGGCAAATACAGGGTAATTAAATAAATTATTTTAGGGTCAGTGTTTATTTTGTCATAAAATGTAGATCATTCAAGGAAATAAAAATTAAGAAAATATCTTTTGTCAAAACACTAAGTGGAAATTTAATTTTAGAAGGAAAAAAAGTCTCTGCTTTTTACCACGGAACCTAAGCTCTGGGGAATTGCTCTGCTGTCTATATGATGTGTTTCTTATACATGCACTACCTAATTTTGCAAGAACACAAAGGAAAGCATTTTTCTGTACTTTGCTTATATTAAACCAATTAGAAATAAGTTACTTTTATTGGGAACTTACTGTAGCTCAGCAATTAAAATGTAGAGAATAAGCTATTTAGTAATGTGTTGACTTGTTTGCTATACTGGTGTCTGAACTTTTTCATTCATGTTCACATGACATTTTTAGAGGGAGTTGCGAATGTTGGTGCTTTAAATGTGTTGCCTTTTAACTCCATACCTGCAATGCAATTGTATGAACCATTAGCATGTGAAATGCAGTGCATTTCAATACAGATCTTACTTGTTCTCCTATGAAACAGCAACCTCTCTGGATATTCTAGTCATGTACTAGGGGACCCACGCAAGAAACAGCAACATCTCTGGATATTCTAGTCATGTACTGGGGACCCACGCAAGAAGTATGGAATTTATTGTAGTCCCCATAGCTCAATAAGTACGAATTTAAGCTCCAGAGCCAGACAGATACATATTCAAATCTTGACTCTGAATCTTATTAAGTCTTCTCTAACATGTCCTTTAGCTTGTCCAAACACAATTTTTGTCATCTTTAAAAGTGGGAAAATAATAATGCCTAATCCATAGGATTATTTTGAGGATTTAAGTAAGATAATAAAATTTGATAAATATTTACTGAGCTCCACTATCCAGCATTGCGTGGACATACCTGTGAGGAAGATACACAAAGTTCAGCCTTTAATAGACTAAACACTCTACTTGGGAACACAGACATTAAATCAACAAACTGGCTGGGAGCGGTGGTGCATGCCTGTAATCTGAGCACTTTGAGAGGCCAAGGTGGGTGGATGACAAAGGTCAGGTGTTCAAGACCAGCCTGACCAACATGGTGAAACCCCGTCTCTACTAAAAATACAAAAATTAGCTGGGTGTGGTGGGACGTGCCTGTAATCCCAGCTACTCCAGCAGCTGAGTCAGGAGAATTGCTTGAAACTGGGAGGCTGAGGTTGCAGTGTCACTGTACTCCAGCCTTGCAACAGAGAATCCATCTCAAAAAACAAAAACAAAAAAACCGCAACAAACCAAGAAACAAGCATGATTGTATCAAGTAATACATGTAATGATAGAAAGAAAAACCATGGACATGACAGAGATTAGGAAATTGGATGGACAAGAGTAGGAAGATTTTTGCAGGAAGGTGAGAGTCATAATTTAGTAATGTGAAGATCTAGAGGAAGATGATTTCAGTTGAAGGAAGGGAGCAACTAATGCAAAACCACCAAAGTGGAAGTGATGTTCTTGAGATATGCTGAACAAGAGAAAATAGGCCAGTATAGCAGGAAGGAAATGACAAAGAAGAAGGATGCAGCTGATACCAGAGATGGCAGGGACTAGATAGCATTCTCAAAAGACATAATTGAGTACTTCAAATTTTACTTTTAATGAAATAAATAATGAGATAGATAAAGATGTGAATAGAGAAGTGGCATGATGCATTTTGTTTTTATAAAACTATTACTTGGTCAATCTTTATGCTGTAGTCTCATCATTTATGCTATAAACATGTCCCCTGATTTGTTTTCCTATATAGTTCATATAATTGCTTGCCATATTTGGCATATGTTTATTTACTAACTGTGTACCTCAACCCAAAAAAATATAAAATACATAAGAGAAAACCAGAACCATGTCTGGTTT
The DNA here is from genome assembly GCA_963574635.1 of Cheracebus regulus. NCBI lineage: Eukaryota > Metazoa > Chordata > Mammalia > Primates > Pitheciidae > Cheracebus > Cheracebus regulus. The sequence goes on along the minus strand of CAUYQU010079274.1, from coordinate 98,471 downwards.
GCTTCATGTATTGTCTTAGTTGCCTAGAGGGTTCTCAGCAAAACCCAGATGATGTAAGTTGAGTGAATTGATGCATGAATACATGAATTAATTAGGAAGAGTGAAGCCAGTATTATCCACTAATGAATAGATTAAGGAACCAGCTGAGTAATGGTGACATTTACTCTGAGATTCAGCAGGCTGTCAAGTAACGTTGAGGTTGGGGGATGGTAGGAAGTTAGGTTTGGGAATAAAGTTTTGGTAATCAAAATATTGAGATGGCTAGTAGACCTTCAATGGAGGTATAATGTAGGTAGTTGGGTATATAGTAATAGAATTCAGGGAAGTGATCAGGGAGAGAGATCAAATCTCTATAGAAATAGAGTTTCATCAAGTATCTACTTGGTCCTCTGCTCACTGTATCATAAGTTGTGATAAAGGTTCTGATCAGCACCAAGATTTCATTAGAGACTCTACTGAGAAAGTGTTTAACAGTCCCTCTGGCTATTGCCAAACTTCACTTCCTTATACTGTATCATGGCAGCTTGCTTCCAAAGCCAGCAACAGAGAGAGACTCCAGCAAGAAGGGAATTAAAACTGTATACAATCACATAATTATAATCATGTATATTTTATATCCTTTGCCATTATTTCACTTGTTGGAAGCAATCACAGGTCCTGCTCACATTCAAAGGGAAGAGACTATGTGTAGGCAAGAATGCCAGAAGGTGGGGATCACAAGGGTCATCTGTTTACATCACAAGGCCAGAGGAAGAAGAAAAATAGCTGCAGAGTGCTAAAAGGAAAAACAAAATGTCATTTTATGTAGGGGTACATTTTATGTAGGGGTAATATCATTTAGAATTGAAGATACCATGTAGACCTCTCAGATGAAGAAAACCAGGAGAATTCATTGCCAGAAGACCTGCTTTAAAGAACACCTGAAGGAACTTTTAAGGCTGAAAGGAAATTATGTGAATGGGAAAAGTTGATCTTCAGGAATAAAGAAACAAATAAAAACTGTAAATACCTGGATAAATATAAAACATATATGTTTCCCTGCTCTAAGCTCTTTAAAATACAGGTGATGATTTAAGGCAAATATTGTAACATTGCCTGGTGCTTTCAATGTATATAGATGTAATATATATGACAATCATAAAAGAAAAGGCAGGAGAAAATAAGACAGGACCTGGAGAATGGCAATGTTTTCTAGATTTCACAGGAAATAGTAAAAATATCAACTCTTCAGACTGTTGAAGGTTAAATAGGTATATCATAATTCCTAGAGTAATTATAAAAAAGGTAATGTAATGTGGACCTAAAGCCAATAGATAAACTAAAAGAGAATTCAAATAATCCAAAATAAGAGAAGACCATGAACACAGAGGAAAACAACAAAAACAGGAAGAGAGAGAGCAGTAATAAAATGATACACTTTAATTAAATCAATGATTACACTAAATATTAATCATGTAAGCAATGAAATTAAAAGTTACTGAATAACACAGTGGAGAAAATAGTAAGGCTCTTCTATATGTTGCCTATGAGAGAAACACTTTAAAAACCAAGACACAGATAGGTGAAAGTAAATGGATGAAAAAATATATATGCCGTGCACAAAGTATATAGAAGTTTGGAGGTTGCTATGCTAATATCAGATAAAATAGACTTGAATTCAAAGACTATTAGCAGAGATAAGAAACAAATTCAAAGATACAGAAGTTTGGAGTTACTACGTTAACATCAGATAAAATAGACTTGAATTCAAAGAGTATTAGCAGAGATAAGAAACAAAACAAGGGAATACTTCACCAGATATAAATAATAATTATCAATGTGTATGTATGTAGTAATGGAGCCTCAAAACACATGAAGCAAAACTAGATGTAATTAGCTGAAGAAGTAGATGATCCACAGTCATGCTGAGAGACTTTTAATACACCATCTCTACAACTGATAGAGAAACTAAGCAAAAAGCATAGAAGATCTAACAACACTAGCAACTACTTGATCTATTTGACATTTATGGCACAATACACTCAGCAAATGCAGAATATAACTTCATTTAAAATGCACACAGAACATTCACCAACACAGTACATATGTTGGGCTATAAAATAATCTCTATAAATTTAAAACTTTCAGAATCATACAGATGGCATTCTCTTACAACACAAATTAAAATTCAATACTACTGCTACTGCTAGTAATATATTTTTGAAGAATTCAGCTATCTGCCAAACAAACAATACATTTCTATATAATACCTGGGACAAAGACAAAATCTTGGAGAAAAATATAAGACATTTTAAGTCAATGACAATAAAAAATGTATTCAAATGTATAGGTTTAAAGTAAAGGAACACTTTGGGGGGAATTTATATTTTTAAATGGTTGTGTTAGAAAAAAGAAAATATGTCAAATAAATTGCATTTTTTTAACCTAAGTAGCTCTAAAAATAAAGCAAGGTTATCCAAATGAAGGAATGAGAAAAAAATAATAAAAAGTAGAAATTACAAAAAATACAAAGTAGATAATGGAGAAAATGTACAAAGCCAATAGCTAATTATTTTAAAGTATCAAACAAATTGATTAACCAACCTCTAGCTCAATTGATCAAGGGGAGAGAGAGATAAAGAGAAAGGGAAATCATAAGGAGTGAAAAATAAGTTATCAGATTCTAGACACTTAAGAGCATGTTATGAACAAATTTATGTGAACAAATTTGACAACTTGGATGACTGAATAATATACAAAAGTTTTTTAAAAAATGAAACACACCAGAATAGCTATACCTCCCTACTCAGAAAAGCTGACTATACCTGTACTTATTTAAAAAACAAATCTGTTATTTAAAATCTTTTTAAAAATAAATCTCCAGTCCCAGATGTTTCACTGATGAAATTTTTCAAATATACATTGAAGAAATAATTTTAAATTTAGACCAACATCTTCAGAACATCAAGGGGAAAGGTCAATACTGAAATCATTTTATGAGACCAATATAACCATAATACCTGAAAAAATACATTAAAAATACCAATATTCTTCATAAACATAGATGCAAATGTCTTAAGACTATATTAACTAATCAAACGTGACAAAGGGAAATATATTATGATCAGTTTATTCCAGATAAGTGAGACTTAAAAATTAATCAATTTAATTCACCATATTAAAGAAAACTGACAAAACTGTAGGATTATTTCAATTGTTTCAGAAAAAATATTTGACAAAATTGAACATACATTTAAGATAAAACCTATCAGCAAATTAATAATAGTATGAGACTTTCTCAATGACAAAGGGCATCTATAAAATTGCATGGCCAATATTTTACATGCTGATAAAAGACTTAATTGCTTTCCTCTGAAATAGGAGATAAAACATTAACACCCACTATTGCCAAGCCTGTTCAACATTGTACTAGATGTCTTAGGCATAGCAATAAGGCAAGAAAAAGAAATAAAAAGTATAATATTTGAAAAAAAGAAGTAAAACTTTTCCTATTTATGGATTATATAATTGTTCATACAGAAAATTCCACTGACCCTACAAGTAACTGTTAAGGTAAGTACATAAATTTAGTAAATTTTCAGATACCAAGTAAATATAAAATATTTATATTTATAAGAAGCAAACAATTAGAAAGTAAATTTTTAAAATCCCATTTAGTGGCACCAAAACCATTAAATACTTAGGAATATATCTGATCAAACAGTCAAGCCTTCCATACCAAAAACTATAAAAAATTAGTAAGTCAAAAAAGAAGTGAATAACTGCAAAGATGTATGATACTCATGAGTTGAAGTGTTCATTATTGTTAAGATGTCAAATTTTAAAATCTTTCTAGAGATTCATTAAAATGACATTAAAGTGACAAAGTTTGATTACCTATGTTTAAAAATAAATTGACAAATCTCCTAAACTATATAAGGAAATGCGAAAGGTTTAGAGTCACTAGAATGATTGAAGGCCTTGTCCTAACTGAGTTTACAACTTACTATATAGAGCATTAGAAAGCACAAAAGACTGGTACTGGTGAGAAGTTAAAACACATGCATACATCAATGGAAGAGAATAAAGAGTCTGAAGTATGATTACAATGTAAAGAAAACTTATTTGGCACAAAAATGCTGAGGTATTTCTATGAAGAAATACACATATTTTAACAAAGGGTGATGGACAAATGACATAAGTAAGCAAAGGTAAAATAATAAAAATCTATACTTTATTCAGACTATACACAAAATTTAACTCCAAATGGATCATACCCTTAATTGTAAATTTAAAAGATTACAACATCTAGAAGAAAAAACTCTTTATTTTGCTGTCATGAGCAATGGTTTCTAGAACAAATAAAGCATAAAGCATAATATAAAAATTAATAAGTAGGATCTCACTAACATTTTTTAAATGTTTACCATTAAAATACACAATAGGAAGATGAAAATGCAAGCTATATACAGGTAAAAGTTATTTACAACACATATATGAGGCAGGGAACTTGCTCCCCGAATATATAAAGAAACTTTTCAATGCAATAATAAAGTAAATCATCTAATCTCAATTGGGCAATAGATAAGGGCACTTTACAAAAGATGATAGAAATGGCAAATGAGCACATGGAAAGGTACTAAATATAATTAGTTATTAGAGTAATGCAAATTAAACCACAATCAGATGCCACTGCGTGCCACATACATCCACTGGATTTGCTTAAATGAAAAACAATGAGTATGTCAAGTATTACTAAGGGTTTGGAGTAACTGGAATTCTTGTACAGTAATGGAGAGAATATATAATATAAAATGCAAATGTTTGGTGGTTTCTTAAGACATTAAATATATATATATATTGTGACCCAGCCATCTCTTCCTAGCTATGAAGCTAAGAGAAACTAAAAACATGTATGAATAATGATTTATATATTAATATTTCTAGTAGTTTTATTTGTAGTGTGTCTTAACTAGAATAACTCGAACGCCCATGAATAGACAATTGGATACTTATCCATTCAAAGGCATACATTATGGATACACAGAGCAACATGAATTTCAAAATAATTGCAATGAGTGAAAAAAGTAAGGCAAAAAAGATTTTATACTCTATGATGCCATAGATATACAATTCTAGACTATATATTTATAGTGTAAGAAAGCAGGTCAGTGGTTTTCTAGAAATGGGGTGGAGTGGAGAATGCATCATATATAGGCACAAGGAATCCATGAGTGGTGATGGAAGTGTTTATTATCTTGATTTTGAGGTTGATTTTTCAGCATATACATATGTAAAAATGATTACTGTTCAAATATATGCTATTTACTTCAATGATATCTCAATAATGCCACACTTTCTTATAAAAATGTAACAGTAGCAAACACTTGGAGAAATGATTGTCATCTTTTGTTGCTGAGAATTTAAATAGACATACTTTGAGCGTAACTTGGAATATTCTAATGAAATTGAATATAATTATACACAAACTCTTCTGTTTCAATTCCACGTAAACTTTCCCACATTTACCTAGAAATATCTAAAAATATCCTCACTAGGCTATTGTTTATAATAGGTAAGATAAAATATAAAGCATATTTATAAGAAGCAAACAATTAGAAAGTAAATTTTTAAAATCCCTTTTAGTGGCACCAAAACCATTAAATACTTAGGAATATATCTGATCAAACAGTCAAGCCTTCCATACCAAAAACTATAAAAAATTAGTAAGTCAAAAAAGAAGTGAATAACTGCAAAGATATATGATACTCATGAGTTGAAGTGTTCATTATTGTTAAGATGTCAAATTTTAAAATCTTTACACTAGTAAATATTTACACTAGTAAAATACTCATCAGTAGGATTAGGAGTGAATAAAATGTGATATAGTCATAGAGTGAAGAACTATGCAATGCTTCTCATACAAATAAACTCGATCTCGAAATAGTGATATGGGAAGAAGGCCAAAACATCACAATTGAGTGAGAAACAAAGCATGATATGGAAGGTTATATATAATATGATACAACTCATACAGTTTAAGCATACATAAAAACTTCATATTTTACGTATATCAATATATACATTTATGAAAGTGGACATACACATTGTTAGCATACAAATATGTATTAAATTTATATATATATATATTAAATTGAAGGTCCAGATGATACACAGAGAAATGAAATTGGAAGTATCTCAAAGCTTAAAGAGAGGCTTCATCTGTATTTGTAATGCACAATCCCTAAAAATTGTGAACAAATATTACAAAATATTAATAGTTATTAATTGGGAGTGTTTGGGATATGAATATTTGTTTTATTATTCTAAATGTTTTTTAAAAAACTCAAACATACACACATAACAGTACATATAGGTGTTTATGTATATAAATATATGGACATATATGTATGTGTATGTATGTAAATGCCTAAAATGTATATTTGAATGATAGGCAATTTGCAGCAGCTGGGTGCAGGGTAGTTAGCCCATGTCAGTCTTTGACATTATATTGTTTGAATGGTGACAAGAACATATTAGTGTCTTACTTGTGTATTTAAAATATGTACTTCATAAAATTAAATTGATAATACAATAGTAATACACTGGGCCAAGTTCTTTGATAGAGGCAAACATATGCTATCTTCTGAGTTCTGAAAAAGTTTGGTTATCCTGGTTTTGATGTAGGAGGTGGTACCAAATATTTTATAATCTGAGGTGACTCCTGAATATAATCTAGAGTTCAACTTGGATTTTAACTCAGGAGCTAATTAACGTAGATGAGAAAATGTACATCTTTAGTTTCACTAGCATGTGACTGAAATTTAGCATTTTTATCAACTATGAAAGAGGGCCACAGACAATGTTAGTGGCAGACCTGAGACTTTGTGACCAATATTTCTATTGATCCTGACTTTTTTTGTCACATTACAGTTAATGTTGACATATGAAAATGTCATTTAACTCACCGCTAATTCAAAATTATGGCAGTAGGTAAATATGCTGTAAGATCTTTTATTCAAAGTATTAATAGAAAGGCATATATTACTTTACCTTAAATTTTTTATTTTAAGCATTTTCAATAACTGCTTTTGTTTATAATCCAATATAGTACAGTTTTAAAACCATCATTCTGAGATGGAGTACGTATGCTTCACTAGACTGCCGAGGTCTAACACATACATGTTAAGAAATATGAATCGACCATGGCTTGGTGAAGGGCAGGTTGCCTAGGGTTGGGTGGAGAGCAGGGCAGCCAAAGGCAGCCAGACATGGCATGTGAGAACAAGAGGGGATGTGGCTCTGTCGGCTTCAGCTTATAAATAACTATGCTGCATACACTGGTTTTTTTCCATAGTTAACTGAGGAGGGGGAATTCTCTTTTTATCAATCTAATCAGCAGGTGTTTTGGGTCAGGAAGTGAATAACTTCGAACCATGAAAGCATACCATGAGAAAAGAATGCTTCTTAGATTCTACACTTGGTGCCATTTTACATGAGAAAGCTATTATCCTCAGGGTTTTAAACATGAGTTCATATTTTATGATTATTTATTAGATTCATAGTTGAGAAAAGAATCCACTAAAATGCTCATGATTCAAACTCATGATTAGCAAATTTGGGTTTCTCCATGGTTACCACCTTTCAAATGAAACATCCAGAGAAACATTGTGCATTTTGGCTAAATCAGTAGAAATAACGTCTTAAATTACAATTCTAGTTGGAACTATAATATGTAAAAATAAAAGCAACACTGTTCTGCTTGGTGAGCCAAAGGGAAAATAGTACTCTGCTTATGCATGCTGGCCTTGTCCATCACGGTGGCCCAGAGGCTACTTTACCTTAAGTCTCCACATACTTCAACATACAGAAATTTACAAGCATCTATTCCTTTTCGCTGAGATTTCTCATTTTGTGCTGTGCTTTGCACACGGTGTAGCCTCAGCTCTCTTCTCTTAAAATATTATCATTATGTAGTATATACATATCAAAAATGTGTTCGATTTTGCAATGTTGCCACTGCGACTTTCCATTGCTTATCTTCTGACAGTGTAGTAACACTATTCAGAAAAGAAGGAAGATAAAAACCCCTCTGTTCTCTCTACTATTCATTTACCTCTTGTACTATTCATTCTCTCTTCTACTATTCATTTACCTGAAGATTTCTGGATCATAAGCTCTGAAAAAGTTCTTTAGAACTCCTTGGTAAGAACATGCTCATTCATTTCAATAATATCTTGCTTAGCTTATTAGCATGTACTGTATCATAATGTAGATTTTTCTCAATTTCAATACTTTCAACTTTTGAACAATCACTCCTTTTGTGTATTAGAGATTTACACCTGTAAATTCACCTTCATAACTAAATTGTGACCTTGCTGATAACAGATCACAAGTGAAAATTTCAAAATATTTCATGGTGACATTAGCTATTCATCAATAGTTCTTCTTTGACAACTTCACAAACATATATTTAATTATGTAAATTTAATACTGATTTATTGTATTTTGCTTTATTATTATATACAAATGATCAGGGAGAAAAACAAAGCTTGAATATTAAAATTAAGTAGAGTTATAAATCATTTGTAGATGTGTCAAAGTCATAGCACTCATTGTTCTGGATTGTCTGGGTACCAATTAAAGATAAGCCTTTCAACTCTAGGTTCAGTTATGGTAAAAAAGCACAAAGAGCATTCTTATGAAATAATCAAATTAAATTATATCATTAAAGATATTTAATCAGGAACACATCCTTTTATCTTAACTCATAGCATATAATCTATAATTCAATTTTGACAAGGTCTGCTTTTTGACAAGTTTTAGAGACAACAACGCAAGGAGGCTTCCTCTGCAGTTTCTTGCTTCCAGCAGTCTGTGTACAATAATGACCCTGCTTGCTGACAATGTTATAAGCACCATAACTCTGAGCAAATCACTTAAACCTTCTGAACCCATTTACTCATTCGTGAAATGACAAGAGTTTCAAGACTAGTTGATCTCTAAAGTCCATTCCAGAGCCATTGTTATAAGACTTAATATTTACTGGATTGAGGCAAGATACAGTCTTGGCTTTCTCTCTGCCATTACATAAATCTAGAATTAACCCACACCTCCCGCCAGCCATCTGTGACATCTTATACAACATATTTTATTGTATTGATTGGGTGATAACCTTTTCAAAACAAGACATGGAGTGGGATGCTCTTTTATATCACAAATTGCCTTTATTTTGATGCTTTCAAAGGCATGCCTTCTCTTTAGTTAAAGTATAAACTTATTTTATTATATCTGAGAAATTCTGACATGAAAGTAAAAGGATTCCAGGGTAAAATCAATAGACATCAACTTTCCTTCAACATGTTGCCATAAAATTAAATGCCAACTGGTAATTTAGTCTCAGACATGTTCATGACTTTACTATGACTGAAAGTAGCTTCAGATAATTTTTTTTCCACCTAGAAAATTGATTTCATACATTACATCTAAACAGTTTAAATCTGTGCACTATTAGTAAACTGGCAAAGGAGGTCTCCAGTCTGTGTAGTATTAATTCAGATAGCTGGAGATTTGTTAGCATAATAATTAGGTAATAGTTTGTCTAATTTAATCTTGACACAGTGATATGTGACACTTCAATAATAGCTGATGTGACCTTAAAGGTTAATGATGGCATTGCTCATCTGAAGTGACAGACTACTTCAAGTTCTCCTGCCGTCCATCTTAATTCTTTCTTTGCTTTTTGTTTTTCATTAGGTTACTAGTACAGTAATGAAGTTGTTTTTTTTTTTTTTAATTAGGTTACTCATGCAGTGAACTGTTATCTGGAATTGCAAACTCAGGCAAATTACTTCCAGAGGTCATATGATGAGACATTCCATGCTAAAAGTCAATGGCAGTACTGTTATGATAGTGAACAGGAGGAAGTAGAAATGTTTTTATGTAGCTAATACAATACAGGAACTCTTCAGAGATGCTTCTGCATATTTATAGAACTTTTTCAACTACTGAGATAAAATTTTCTCAGGCTATTGTAATTATATTATAAAGCACGCCCCCTCCCCCAACTTTGTGCAACAATCATATATGTGGAGGCTCTCCTATAGAAAACATGATGCTTGGCTATGTGAAAAAAAAAACACAAATAAAAATATGATCCAAATTAAAAAGAGTTTATAATCTACTAAACTAGAAACAACAGGAAGACAAATCACTGTAATAGAAGATAATAAGCACAGTTGCCTTTGAGGAAAAAAAATGCTTTTGGATTCACGGGACAGGACAGATTTCTCTCAATGAGAGGCAGAAAGCCAATGAAGCCTAAGGAAGGCCATTTACTGGGTCTCTCTCAAAAGCAGGAGAATTCAGGAATGTTCTGATTTAAACACACTGTGCCGGACCATGGGGTCTCACACCTGTAATCTCAGCACTTTGGCAGGCGAAGGTGGGTGGATCGCCTGAGGTCAGGAGTTCAAGACTAGCCTGACCAACATAGTGAAACCCCGTCTCTACTAAAAATACAAAAAATTAGCTGGGCCTCGTGGTGGGTGCCTGTAGTCCCAGCTACTTCGGAGGCTGAGGCAGGAGAATCACTTGAACCCGGGAGGCAGAGGTTGTGGTGAGCTGAGATCACGCCATTGCAGTCCAGCCTGGGCAACAAGAGCGAGACTCTGTCTCAAAAAAAAAAAAATCTTAATACACCTTACTCTCCAGTCGCCCTCATGGATTGCATCTTGTGTTGCTCTACTGTGTTTGATGAGAGAGAGGAAAGAGGTGAGAGAATGATGGATATAGATACATAGGTAGATGGGATGAGGTAGAGAAAGACTGCTTTTGACCATGAAAAGACCGTGGGACTAGCTTCAAAATATTGCTATTTAAGGCAAATTGGAAAAGAGAACCTAAGCAAATTACCTTGAATGTGGAGGGATGTGAAGTGCTTTCTTTGAACTATATATGGAAATGTGAAGATGAGATGGAAGATTTAGAAGCTCTTTGGCTTGAGAAGTTTAGAAACCCATGGAAATTCAGATTTGTTTTATTCTATGAATTACCTCTGAAAGGATCTTCTTTTTGACCTTAGTTTATTTTCTGATAATTTTACCTTGTCTCTGTAATATTAAGAAAGTCAAAGAAAAATTTGTTTTGGTTCAGGAAATAATATATGGTAAATCTCCCACTCTATTTTATGTCAGACTTGGGAAATCCCTTCCCTGAAGGATGAAGACTGGCACTTGGTCATTTTTGAATTTTTCTCACACACACACCCCCTCCCTTGTGTATGGTTCCTGAATAACTGAAAAGATTCAATAAAGTGCTCCTTAAAAAGAAATGAATTAATTGGAATGAACTATTCCACGTGGCTCCCATGTGACCTTCAAGCCACTGCTGAATTCTCATAGGAAACTCATTTATATATTGTATCAGCTCCCCCTTGTGTCTATCCAGCAGTCAATTTAGCAAACAGGAAATAAAGATATCTTTAGTAGAGTATTAAGGACAGAGTTGCTTATCAGGGATAATTCTACTCTCAGGTAAAGAAGAACTCAAGTCACTGAAATTAGTGAAACTAAGACATTTTGTGCTGCAACTCCAATGAAATATTCTCACTCACATGATTCATTCCATAAAGACCCTGTATAATGGTCCATAAAGATTATGACAGGTGACATCAGATAAATAAGAACTGTGGTACACCATTCATTTTCCAGTGCTATTATTTTCCATAGCCCATTAAGACCATCTGAATTAAGGTCATCTGAAGACATTTCTTCCAAACACCAAAAATAAAGTAAAATAAAAATAATAGACAATTTGTTCCGGTCATCAGCTCTTATCCTGTTTGCTTATCACTGGGATATGTATTTTAAATCATCCATTTCATCTTAATGGAGTTTCGTCCACTCTATTTTGTTAAATAACGATCGCTGATTTTTCTGTTTGTGGATTATTTTCTTAGGCATGTCTCAATCAACTCTTACAGTGTTTAGCCTTGGAGACTAATGCTAAGTGCTGTTGTCATTCACCTTTAGCACAGGTAGGGATTGTGGAGGTGGGAATCTCAGTCCAGTTTGTTCTCAACCAACAAATGGTGTAGATGAACTGGATTCCCAGCCATAAGCCCTTGTTTTCTGACTCTAGTACTGGATTTTCTTGTTTATGACACGTGTTTTTCAAATAATTTAAAGGGCTGCTACCAAGTTCAGCTGGGCACTTGTAAACTGCAGAATCAGGTGCTCCCACCAACTTTATGAAATCACAGCCTTTGGCTTCTCATATTGTCTCTTCCTGTTTGCTCTCTGTATATATTTCTTTTTTTTTTTTTTTAAGAAAATGACTGTTTTTTAATCTCTGCCATCTTGTTTTTAAAAATAATCCTTAACCTAAGTTTACAATTATTAAATATTCATCCATATTGCCACATAGTAAAATTTGCCAAACTCCTACTATGTGCCACATGCAGAACCCTATGATTCAGAGACTCATAACTTATAAATTATAAATAATACATAAACACAACCTGACAGAGTTGACATCCTAGCTTGTTTTGTGTGCATGGGAAACCAGTCATCAGCTGGTTAGTCCTAGCATTGGATTCAGACTTGCAGAGACATTCATATTGAGATAGATGATTTAATTCTCCTCAGAATGGACAGTCTCTTTAAAGGGAGTAAAAGGAAGAAAAGGAAACAACTTGTCAGAAATTCAAGAAAGAAGACCTCAGATAGTCCTGATATAACAGTTAGGGAGGTAGAAGCTAAAAGATGACAGGTCAAAAATCCAGCTAAATCCATCTCACCGTGTATCCAACTACCCAGCCCACTTCCTTCAGCCCCCACTGGTTCCCTTTGAAAGGAACTCACCATGTAAGCAGGTGAGGGAATTTGTAAAAAAGTGAACTGGGTAAGCAAGGGAAAGCAATTATACAGGAAGATCATTAATTGGAAGGCTGATCTCTTCAGTGAGTTTGGAATGTGTAAGCTGTAGTGTTGTGAATTGAATTTCATGCACTCCTATTGTGTGTGAAGAGCTGGCTGTGTGTGGGAGGTGCCGAATGATTTGCCAAAAGTGTTGTAAGAACACCAACAATCAAAAAGCCACTGGGCTCTGAAAAGCAGGGAATTGAGTGACAGTGCAGAAGCATGAAGGCTGAGGTGAATTGAGACTTTTCACTGAAATGGAGCTTGAAGCACAGGGAGTGCAATCCGTCATGAAAGGCTGTAAAGAGAAAGGCAGGGCGGAGGGGACTGGCCAAGGTCTTGTTAAGATCTCATTTCATCAGTGAATCTCCTGCTGATACAAGGTCTACCTGGGCCTAGGGAAAAAGGCTCCTTGAAGTCTGTAAAACTTATAAACAAGGGCCTATTAGGAATCATAGACCTATACTGAGGGGAAATAAAAAGTCATTTTAAACCATTCACATATTTACACAGTACAAAGAAATATGAGGAAGAGGAAACCCCAGTTTCTTCCCATTCTTTAAAATTTATTTTTATTTTACTTTAAGTTCTGGGATACATGTGCAGAACATGCAGATTTGTTACATCAATACGTATGTGCCATGGTGGTTTGCTGCACCCATCAACCTGTCATTTAGGTTTTAAGTCCAGTACCAGTCACTGCAAAAACACACCAAAATATAAAGACCAATGACACTATGAAGAAACTGCTTCAATTAATATGCAAAATAACCAGCTAGCATCATTATGACAGGATCAAATTCACACATTACAATATTAACCTTAAATGTAAATGGGCTAAATGCCCCAATTAAAAGACACAGAGTGGCAAATTGGATAAAGAGTTAAGACCCATCAGTGTGCTGTATTCAGGAGACCCATCTCATGTGCAAAGATACACATAGGTGCAAAATAAAGAGATAGAGGAATATTTACCAAGCAAATGGGAAGCAAAAATAAAGGAGCGGGGTTGCAATCTGACTCTCTTCCCATTCTTATATCCCATTCCTATAACCCATGCACTTATCTGGTCAGACTTTCAAACTCTACCATTCTTCCAACAAGCCATGCAATCTCTGACCCATGTTCCCTTTCCCTAAAATACCTCCTGTATTGTTTTTCTGCCGAATAACTACAACCAAACTTTTAAGTTCTAGTTCTTATTCCTCTTTGAAATGAGTCCAAGTTAAGAATACGTGTTCTATAACCGCAGAGTAGCTTTTATCATAACATTTCACATCTGGTCCCTGCCTAATCTCAGTAGCTAAACATGCTTTTCTACCTATCCTTCAATTTTCTCAGCCTATGCACCTGCACACATGCTAGGATGTCTTTCTCAAAGCTTCTGAATTTCTCTTCATCCTTTAGAACTTCCTCCAAATGTCATTTCCTCAATGTAGCCTTTTTGGATCCTCAAGTCAAATAGTCTAACAGCAGTCTGTACTTCAGCTTTGTAATACGAGTGTTTGACTTCTGTCTTCCTCACTAAACTGTAAGCTCAGCGAGGTCAGGACTCGATATGTGTTGGTCTCCATAGAATTCCTGCTTTCTAGTACAGTGCCTGGCATTCCTGATGCCCCAACAATTGTGTATTGTCTTTATTCTATCTTCTGAGTGGGTTGTGAGAGCCATGAGGTTGAGGATTCTGTCTTAGATTTGTTTCCTCAGATTGTAACAAAATACTTGGTGTATAATTGGTCTTAAATAAACAGCTATTAAATGAATAAATGCTAGATGAAAATACCTAGAGCAGGGCTTCTCCTGCGAGGCAATATTGATAGATATTTTGGGCCAGACAGTACGTGTTGTGTGGGTCTGCCTGATACACTGTAGGATGTTTTAGCAGCACCCCAGGCCTCCACCCACCAGATGCCAGTAGCTTCCCACAATGGTGAAAATGTCTCCAGACACTGTCCAATATTCCCCGTGGAAGGGGGAGACTGGGCTGAGAATTGCAGGTCTAAAGTAAATGCTTTTAAAACACCCGAACTGATAAATATACATTTCTAGTTTTTGTAGAAAAATTGACCTAGGAATAATGAATAAAAATTATAATAATATATTTATTCAGGATTATTTAAAGATTCACTTCAGTGATAAAGGCTACATTCCAACATTCTTCAAGAAGTTCAGTTTTATGTAGGCAGATAGAGGAGTTAATAAATTTTCTGGGAACATCCTAGTAAGGGTCATATTAGATAACATACCCAGATGCATCGTAGCTCAGTGCTCAGCTCATAACCGCATTTCAGTTAATGTTATTTCTTTTTTCCTGATCTAATCAAAGCATGTGATGTCAAATAGTCACAGCTAACAATGAAAAACTGGGAAGAGTTTAGTCATATTAACACACATACACACAGAGTCTATTTAGTTAATTTTTTTAAAGGCAAATTTTTGATTGACCGAGTTCTTTGTTAGGGAGTTGCTGTGTTGACACAGAGGGCTGGTTAAATTTCTTTCCTGCTGGGGAACACTAAATTACATCCCACCAACTTAAGCTCCCCTGGAGTGAATCACATAGTGGTTGACTTTAGAGTTCATTGAAGGTGAGAGTTTGAGTTCTATGAGGTCAGATTTTCTCCATGAAGCAGAACAAACAAAAATTTATAATACTAGGCTTCTTGCTATAATTTTTAAAAGTAGAGGGCCCCACTGGTTTCCTTCCACCCCCATCTCCCACCACCAACTCTTTCCTTGAAAGAAAGTATAAGAATTATCTCCGGAGGCTACTGGCAGATGGAGAGTTTCTGGGTAAGTAGGTTTTTTTTCTTCTGCTCCCAGGGGGATTCATGGCTGACTGAGTAGTAAATTCACTCTCAGTGTTTCAGTTCACAAATAAAGAAGTAATAAGAGAAGCTCTGCATGTGTATTGGCCGAAATGGAAAAGAGATGATACACAACAGGAGTTTGTAAGAAAACACATCCTGCCAGAAAAATATGATTGCTATTTTAGAAAGAATTGCCAAATTGGAAAGTACAGGAAAGTGTAGAGGTCATGCACTTTAAATTGAGGCAAATCTTAGATATAACAATTTATGAAATAAGATTTGCAAGCATAAACAGTACATTTAGATTGCAATGTGGTTACCAGCCTGGGAGGGAGTGTATGAGGAGATTGGGGCTAGGGAAGACAGGCTTGTAGGAATGTCGGCAGAACACCTAGGATTATTACTGCTGCAATTCAGTGAGCTGTTTTCACATTTGTGATCACACTAAAACTGTTTGGCTATAGGCTCCCTGTCATATATTTTGTGGGACACATAGAAAACCCTCAACACATTTCTGTTTTCTGTGATCCATTCACAACATTTTCTTCATAATGTCTGAATTAAAAACTAAACAAAGGTTTTGTACTTCCTTTCTTCAACTTAAGATTTCTTTCCTGTAAGACACTTCCACATAAATTTAATGCCTGTAAGTAGCTATGTGATTCTGCAAGAATATAACCTCTCTGGCCTCAGTTTCTACATTTGAAGAAGGAAAGATTTGGCAGCTTCAATCAAGTATTAATTCTTCTATCTGACTCTATTCTGCTTGGATTCTAATTTGTTTTCCCTGATTAGTTTAAGATGAACTCAGGCTGAATAATATGGGTTTGACCTTTCCTGGAACAATCTTTATTTGGTTATGACTTGAAATCTACTGAAAAGAGATTCATTAGATTCATACATTCTTCTATGTGTAGTGAGAAATATTAGAGAATAATGTTAACCCACAGCTGGAGTTTATGAGCCAACACCAGGGATACACAAAAAGGATCCAACAGACTAGGAAAGGAATGGAAATAAGTGAAGGGGTATCTACTACCTACTGGGTCTATAACTTTGGATGACTCACTCCCCATCTTTAACCTCTTCATCTGTATAATAGAGTTGACCATTCTTTCTGTCAAAGTTTTCTGGGAAGACTTAAGAACCTGAGTCAGAAAGGAGAAGCAGTGTTTACTGCGCCCTCAGATCAAGAAAAAGGGCAGGAGACCATGCAAGGACTCATAGTGGAATTTGAGGTTGCTCAGAATCATATCTCTCCTGTATCTTAGAACTTCTTGTGGATTTATTCCATTGCAGTTCATCTAGTCTATTACCCAGGTATTTAATTTGTGAGTGCACCAATATTATCATGGGGTATTTCAATAGCCTCTTTGTGACTTGACTTTTGAATTGTACACAAACCAATCACCACCAGCCTCCTCATCTATTAGTCTATTAGGTTAGTGCAAAAGTAATTGTGGTTTTTGTCATTACTTTTCATGGCAAAAAAAATTGCAATTACTTTTGCACCAGCCTAATACTTGGGCTGCTATGATAAACTACTAGACTGGGTGCTTTAAACAACAGAAACTGATTTTCTCAGTGTTCCGGAGGCTGGAAGTCTCCAGGTGCTGGCAGGGCTGGTACTTGTAGAGCCCTCTTTTTGGGGGTTGCACATTGCCACTGTTTCACTGTTTCCTCACATAGTCTTTCCTCTCATTGGTGTCTTTTCTTTTTCTTATAAGGAAACAAGTTCTGTTGGATTGCAGCCTTACCCTAAGACCTCATTTAAGTATAATTGCCTCCATAAAGGCTCTATGTCCAAATACAGTCACATTTGGTTTTATGATTTCAACATGTACATTTGGGTGGTGGAGGACACAATTTAGATTGCAATACTGACCATCTATTCAGTTTCCTTGTTTCCTGTGGGTTTCATGGAAAAGTGCTGCGGAAAGGCAGAATAGCAAGCATGTATTGAGTAAGTTATTCATAGACCCCAAGACAGTTTGGATCTATGGTTTGGTACTGTCATTTGCTGATTCCTACATATGATTCCAATTACCCATAGTGCTGCATTGGAAATCCACAACCAATAATATAGAAGTAACACTGGACTTTCTGTTATACAATTTAAATTTGTTCTATAGTCACTCTGTGGCCTTGAAAAAAACATCACTTTTGACCTATCTGAGCCTTAATTTTCCCATGTATAAATAAGAATAATAAGATACTATCCCTCTTTGAATGTAGACAAATTGCTAAATGAACTATTTACCATTTTTAGATATGACATATGTCTTCCTGTTACTTCACTGTTTGTAGTATTCCTTCCCCTATTTCAAAATCGACCCATATTTCACCTCTTTCATGAAGTTTCGCATGGTATCCATGAATATCTTCTCATGTTAGTAATTGTGATGGTTAATATTGATTGTCAACTTGATTGGATTGAAAGATACAAAGTATTGTTCCTAGGTGTGTCTGTGAGGTGTTCCCCAAAATGATTAACATTTGAATCAGTGGACTGGGAGAGGCAGATCCACCCTCAATCTGGTTACACACCACCTAATCAGCTGCCAGCAAGGCTAGAAGAAAAGCAGGAAGAGGCTGAGAGGACTTGAATTGCTGAGTCTTCCAGCCTTCATCTTTCTCCCATGCTAGAGGCTTCCTGCCCTCAAACATCAGACTCCAAGTTCTTCAGATTTTGGACCCTCAGACCTACACCAGTGGTTTGCCAGGGGCTCTCAGGCCTTCTGCCACAGACTGAAGGCTCTCCTGTCAACTTCCCTACTTTTGAGGTTTGGGAACTCGGACTGGCTTCCTTGAACCTAAGCTTGCAGATGGCCTATAGTGGGACTTCACTTTGTGATCATGTGAGTCAATACCCCTTAATAAACTCCCTTTCATATATACATCTATCCTATGAGTTTTGTTCCTCTAGAAAACCCTGACTAATACAGTGTTCCAGTAAAATTTTCATGATACTTTAAATTAATGCCTTGTTCTAGGATTCTTTACAGATGTCTTCACAATATTTTAAGGGTGAAGGTTCTGTATATTAAAATTGTATTCCTATTATTTTCTCCAGCAATCATCTGCACACTGTGCAGATGCAGCCATTGTTTCTTGAGCTATCTATAGTTTTAAAAAATAAATACTGATTATAGAAAAAAGTAAAAACTATACTCAGAAGGCCTTCACAGATACTGTTGTGTGATTTTATGCTTGTCACCTCATCATAAAACCTAAAACAAACTTCTCTATCTGCTCATTTACTTATTCTGCTCACCAATATGTTCTGAGATCATATAAAGCAAGCACTCTGTATAATTCTTCTCTATGTCCCTAGGACAATTATGCTACCTGTTAGATAATAGATTTTTAATATACCGGATAAAAGAAGTATACAATTGAAAGACAGCAGTTTAATTTAACTTTTATATTTTTCCATCAGTTAAATATTTATTCTTCCAGTATCTTACACCAGGGGCTAGTGTCCCTTCACCAGTTAAATAAGCATTATGGGATACCTACATTATGTTGGGATCTGTAATAGGCAACATAAATTTACAGAGATGAAAGTCCCAGCCCTTGATATCAGTCCTAGAGAAGAAGCACATCAGCCAACAGAAAACTTTATGATTGTCTAAGAGACAATGAGACAGAAAGAAGCACAGAGGATTCGGCCCCTAGAGGAAGCCCAACAAATTCAGCCCTAACTAGTCCCATGCACCTGGCTCTCTCCTCTCCCATAGGCACCAGGCTTGTTTTGCACCTTGCAGCCTCCACACCTATTGTTTTCTGTGCCTTGAACATGCTTTTTCTGCATGTGCATGATTGTCACCTATTAGTTGCTCATGTTCCAGCTTCAGTGGCACCTCAAAAGGAAGACATTCCTGATATTTTAATATTAAGGCCAACTGCTAATATTCTTTCTTGCATTACCTCTTCTTTGTTTGTTTTTGGGACATGGTCTCACTCTTGCCCAGGCTGGAATGAAGTGACATGACCACGGCTCACTGCAGAATTACTTGTTTTCTTTATAACACATATGAAATTCCACATTGGAATGATGTTATTCAATTTTTTACTCTTGGAATTTTTTTTTCTCCATTAGACTATGAGTGGGGGAAGAAACTGTGTCTCTTTAGTTAAACATTCTATTTGAAGTGCAGAGAACAGTCTCTAGAATAATAAAAGAACTCAATAAACATCATTGCATAAATGCAAGAATGAATGAGAGAAGAGTAGCCCTAAAGAAACCAATGAGATGAAGGCACAAGAACAGATAACAAGTAATATTTGTTTAGGATTACTTTATGATACAAAGTGCTTTGTTATTCTTCTCTGCCCATTTGTTATAAGCAACATTTTGTAGATGAGAAAACACAAAGCTAAGTCTGTCTCTCAGAGATAAAAAGTAATACGTCGTGGAAATAGAACTTATAGTCAGGCTTTTTTTTTTTGAGCCCAAATTCTCTACTTTTTCTTGAATTCAACAGTACCTCAAGCAGCTTCTAGAACTGCTGAATGTGGTATCCATCTTCCTCTGGGGAAGCAAATATTTTACTACTCCAATGTATCTTACAAACACAAATATTCAGGATTCTACTGTTTCCTTAAATGTCCTCAGACTTTTCAATTTCTGCCTCCAAAATCTTTCTTTTTATTATAATGTTCATGATACTTTGTTTTATATTACCTTGGTCCTGTTGTTACCTTGATAAGAAATATTAAATTTACGATAATATCTTCCATCTCCATGCACTTTGCATATTTCTGCAGCAATTGCTCTGTTCACTATTAATTCTTTGCCTTACCAGAGTCATTCTTTTATTAACAACCACACGTTTTCCATGCTCTGTCTAGCCATATCTTCTAATTTCTTTTTCCCATTCCCTTTATGTATTATTGAATTCTCTAAGTGAATTATTTAACTCTGCACAGCATTTTGGGATGTGATTTGCATGAAACACCTTGTAAAAACTAAAAGCATGTCATATTAAAATGTCTGTAATTGCTTGAAGGAAATACCCTCAGGAGAGTTTTATGCTATATGTAATAGATGTGGAGAAGTTGTAAGTTCCAATGTGACAGTAACATGAAACAAACAAAAAGTGCTCACACAGATTGGACTTAGATTTAAGTAGATAAAATGTGTCCATGTGTCACCTGGATTTTTTTGTTGTCTTAAACTTTCTTTTTCCTTCTGACCTCAAAGGCAAATGGAAAAAGAAGAAAAAGAATTTTTCCCTTAATTAATCTCCACAACAATTTTTTGGGGTGGGTATTATTATCCCCATACTACATTTAAGTGAAAAGTGTATCTGTCACAATAAGTCAATGAGGTGAGTTGCCTAACACGCCTTTCTGATTTCAAAGTCTCTTGCCTTTCTCTAGATGCCACTTGCTGAGAGAATATGTGACAGCATACAGTGTGACTAAATAGATTGCACTCTGCTCTCCATGGCTTTTGTCACAGAACTGAGCAAAGAGTAGGCTAGGGGCTTTGAGGGAGCAATTTGTTGGCAAGTCTTCCAGACTTGAATCTGGAAGTTAGGACCTCCTAACTGATACCACTGCTCTTAAAGTGGTACCAGCTCTGGCTGTCACCCCCATGCTTATATTCAAACCCTTTTGCTTAATGACAAAAGCCCTTTGTTATATAGACTTATCTATGACTCCAGTCTAACTCTCATTGTTTTTTCATTTTTCTCCGTTAAGATGATATATTGCTATCTTGTTAACACCTTCCTTTCAGTTCCACAAACATGTGTCTCTGAATGGTGGAGTGACTTGGCAAATAATTTCACAATCCATTTTCTCAGAAGGAGATGGAGCTAGGAAAAATAACAAAACCTCATCTAACAAAGCTGATGCTATTCTTCCCGGGGGGCAAGGTGGCAACCTGGATGGAAATGTAGGTTGCTTTTATTGCCTCTCAGCTGCATTATAAATCTCAGCTAACAGAATCAGTGCCCTTTCATCAATATGGGGTTGGACTGTGGCTCAGAGAAAAATCCATGTTTATCTTAACAAAGTTTGCTCATGTCATGGCAGATATGGTCAGTAGGTGTTGGGGTTCCCATGTTCAGTTAAGCTCATGTTAATAGAACATGCTCCTTCTCTACAAGCAGCACTTTGTAAAGACTTATGTAAGGTGGACCCTAATTCCAACACATGCGGGCACTTACACGGTGACAGTGTTCATCTGAGATTTGTTTGGTCCTCTGTGATTCTATATGATAAAGAATTTGTACATGTACATCTGAAATTAGAGTATTTGATTTGATAGAGGCAGTTGGCTCTGCATGGCCCTTGGAAGTCCAAGGATGAACCCAAAATATAGAAGAAAACTTCTTCGACCTAATGGCTCATAGGAGACTCCCATTATCTATAAAGGACAAAATTGACATTTTAATCACTCTTCAAAATTTCATAATGTATATTAGGGACCAAAATGGAGAGAATTATATTATCTTTAAAAACAACCCGCATAAGTTATATTAACTTTTAAAGCCTATGTCAGTGTTGATTCTTCTTGAAGTGGTTCTAAGTCTCTCTAGCTAGGAATTAGTTTATTTACCCTTAAGAGCATTTTGATGTTTTTGAACTTTGCCATTAATTTACCGCAAAGCTTATTGAAGATGTAGTGTGTGCCAGGAAATGAGTGCAGCTTTAAAGATGCGGAAATTAGCAAGTTGACATGAGTGCATACTTCAAGTTTCTCCACAGGAACATGAAGTGCCTATGCTTGAAGGTAAAAGGCCTCCCTTTTCAATAGGCACCAGTAAATTTCGCAATTCTACCTTCTCGAAATGTGGCACAGCAAATAAGTTGAGTTTGCTAAATGCAATGTGTAATGTTCTCTTTTTTCAAAAATTACACTATACTCAAAGAATAAATTTGCAAAATTGAGTTTGCCCAACCCAGGGAACTACTACTGATTAATTATTAGGAATTAAATCAGTTTTGCATATCTTGGCCTTCTAATCTCCATTATGATAGTCATGGATGTTAATGTTCAAATACTAATATAAAAATGGCACTTAGGTATCAATTTGTTCTGTTCTTAATAAACTTCATATCATTAAAATGCATTATAAAAGCAATATTTTTTTAACATGGAAGTATGATTTGAGGAGTTTAGATTCTTAAAGTACAAACCTTCTGCCGATTTAAATGGCAAAATGTTTTAACATATAGAGCACAAATGCTTAGGTATATAGTTTTGAAATCACAAAGAAAATCCAGAATTTGATTATACCTTGCTCCTGATCAATGCTAACAATCTCACAATATTTATAATCACTAGCACCATCATTTGCATATTACTACTATACATTCATATACTTTTCTCATCTTTACCTTCCTTTGTTACAATAAAAGCATAAAGTCAATGAATTAAAGCAACAGTGCTCATGGGGAATAATTCCCTGATCACGTCACTAGTTTGTAACCTCAGCACAATGCCACACATGTTCTCAAAAACAGCACACATCTGTTACATTCTTACTATTTTCTGGATATAAGTGCTTCTGTGTAAAATATTTAATTTACCCTCACTTTAGTTCTGTGAGATTAGTACTGATGGTAGTCCCACATTAGCAGGAATAAAGTGGCTTCTAACCTGGTAAATAGCCATACTGGGATTTGAATCCAAGTAACGGTATCTCCACAGACCATCATCTTGTACAGTCCACCTTGATAGTTCCTCTCGTTAATTAGCTGTCATTATGAAAATGAGAGCTGTAGAAATATCTCCTTGCTTTATCAACACAAGTCACGTGGTAAGAAAGAATGAGTATATTTTCCTGTATGAAAATATGTTAGTAGTGTCCTGTTATAAACGTTCAGTTATTTCTCACTCATGTATTGACAACCATTCGGACCCATTGTGTTTAAGAGGTACATCTCTTTTGTGGTTTAAATTATGCTTCTCCATTGATTCTGATGATTTTCTCTAGTTTGTTTTATAGTTTTCATGCTGTATTTTCTACTCCTTGCTTTGGTCCTCTTTTTATCAGCAGTAGAAAAAATGCACTTTGTTTATATGCTAGGAAAAATTGTAATCCTTATACAGCATTTCTTCATTAGTTGATAGTTGTTTTCTAAGAATAACCTTGCTTCGTAAGAATGGCTCATGCTATCTATTCTTCAACATGTACAATGGATAAATATCAGAACTCTGAAATCATACTGTTTTAATACACCTGTATTCCTGTAAATAAGTTGCTTAAATTTTTATTTTTGTTTTATTTTTCTTAAATTTTAGTTTCAGGGGTCCACAGTTCGTTACATGGCTATATTGTGCCATGCTGAAGTTTGGGCATCTAATGATCCTGTCACCCAAATAGTGAAGATAGTACCCAACAGGGAGCTTTTCAATGGTTGCCCTCTCTCCCTCCTTCCTCCTTTTGGAATCTCCAGTGTTTATTGATCCCATCTTTTTGTTCATGTGTACCCAATGTTTAACTCCCACTTATAAGTGAGAACATGCAGTACTTGTTTTTCTGTTTCTTCATTAATTCACTTAGGATAGTCAGCTTCATCTCTGTTGCTGCAAAAAGCACAGTTTTTCTTTTATATGGCTGCATAGTATTCCACAGTATGTGTACCACATTTTCTTTTTCCGTCCACTACTGATGGGCATCTGTGTTGATTCTATGCCTTTGCTATTGTGAATAGTGCTGCAATAACATGAATGCAGGTGTCTTTTTGGTTAAATTATTTATTTTTATTAGGGTGCATAACTAGTAATGATGCTGAGTCAAATAGTAATTCTAGTTTTCGTTCATTGAAAGATCTCCAAACAGCTTTCTGCTGGGACTGAGCTAATTTTCATTCCCACCAACAGTGTATAAGCATTCCCTCTTCTCTGCAACCTTGCTAACATCAGTTATTTTCTTGTTTTTAAATAATAGCTATCCTGAATGGCGTGAGATAGTATTTTTGGTTTGTATTTTTTATTTGCATCTCTCTGATGATTAGTGATGACCATTTTTTTATGTTTCTTTGCTGCTCATCTGTCTTTTTTTGAGAAGTGTCAGTTCATAATTTTGCCCACTTTTTAATGGATTTAACGTCTTTAAATCTTAGTTTAGTAACCTGTAATGTGTAGTTTGTAGTTAACTTGCAGTGAAGTATTTGCAACAGTGTAAAAGCTGTTCATATCTTTTGATATAAGTCTGTTCATATCCTTTGCCCACTTTTTAATGAGGTTATTTGTGTTTAATCTCTTTGAATCTTAGTTTAGTAACCTATAAGGTGTAACTAGTAGTTAACTCATACAACATTTACAGTATTTACAACAGCATAAAAGCCCTATAAATGTTAGATGTTTCTTACCAACTTGAGAATGTTTCCTTGTCTTTTTGATTTACTGAATCTTTTCATCATGAATGGATGATGAATTTGTCATATGCATTTTCTGTATCAATGGACATAGTATATGACTTATCTTCTTTAGATTGCTAGTATGGTGCACTACCTGAGGTCCTATATCATCTACTTTTCAGTTAGCTCTCTGATATTATTAACTCTTTTTCTCTCTCTCTACCTCAGGTATATCACCTCATTTCTGTTTCTTGGTCACTTCATGTTCCCTCTAGATTTCCAGCAAGGTATCCCCATGGCTAGCATATTTACTTCTCTCAAGTCTTTGCTGATATTTTATGTTCTTTATGAGTCATATCTTAACTATTCTTTCAATAATGTAACCTGAACCTAGTACTTCTGGTTCTTCTTAATTGAACCCAATTTTTTCTAGTATTTATTTCCTTCCAATCTATTATATAACTTACTGTATTTGCTGAATATTTTTTCTGTTTCTCTATCTCAATTCCTCCTCTCCCTCCAGCTCCATTCCCACAAAAATCTAAGGTCCATAAATGCAAGGATTTTTATTTCTTTAGTTTTTTCATGTATCCTAACTAACTAGAACTGGCTCATAGTAGATGCTACATCCATGTTAGTCAAATGAATGAATGATTAACAGAGCAAAATTTCTGCTTTTCTTTTTTTTAGCTTCATTCTTACCACTGCAGGTAAATTTCCACAAGAAGAAGAAAAGCATGGACATAGGGAGAATCATATTACTTTTGAGACTTCAGAGGAAAGAGAAATATACCATATTAAGAAATATAATAATGCAAAGTATACCATAATATACCAGAGGAAAGAGAAATATACCATATGATTCATTAAGAAATATACCATAGGCACACACATACACACACACTCACACACACACACACTCACACACACACACACTCACACACACACATAGAAACAGGAAGGAACTATGTTTGGCCAAATTTGGGTAGTATTTCTAAAGCAATTATTTGGGTAGTATTTCTAAAGCTATTGTCAGGGATAGATATTACTCTTTCTTTTTTCTCTCTCTCAGAAGAAAGAGGTCTTTCTCAAGAATCAGAGCCATGTGGATCTTGGGTTAGGGTAGGCTAAGGCTGTTTACCCAAATAAAGTATTGTGTCTTACTAGAAGAAAAGGGGGAGGAGATGTTGGACAAACAAAATCTGTAGATGTTTATCACTGTTTTTATGTCAATGTGACAACTCTAAGACACATCTTTATTTGAGTAAAGAGCAAAAATGACCAGATATGTCAGTCCACTTTAAATCTCTGCTTTCAGAGTTCTTAGGAATTGTTCAAAAAGCTGGCCCAGCTAGCTCTAAGAAGTTCCTTTTCTAAGTATGGGAAACTCAGAAAATTTTGTTGATATTATTTTTTTGTTCCTGGACCTTTTCAACTAATTACACTGTTAGTTCTTTTTAAATATACACTCAGAGAGTTCTTGGGTAGCTAGAAAGTTTACATTTATTTTAAATACAAGAATGGTTATGTTTAGTCAGCAAAGAGAACTTTTTCATATTGGCAAAACTCTCCCTAACTTGTAGCAATTATGGAAAAATATAGAGTTGAAAAGTGATAGCACAAATGAAAACAAACAAGATTTTATAATGAATGTAAATAGCAATGTCAAGAAAACAGTTTAAAAAGGGAAGTTATTCAGAACACTAAGTTCTCTCTGGCATCGATATTTGCCTGTGTCTGAAGTTAAATTATAGAGACTGTAAAAATACCAATTACATTTATATTACTTAATAGTATATTTTATTTATTTAATTTGTAAATCACATTTAAATATTTTTCCTATTTAACAGATTATTTGATAATCTTAATAAAATTAAGGGCTCGGAACTGTCATCCCATTTTACATATGAGAGTACTAAATTCTTAATACTTTCAGTTTCTTCAGTATCATACAGATAGTATATGGTCAGATGGCGAATCACACTAACTTAAGATTATCTGTCTAAATGTGATTTTCCTACACTAGACAACAATAATTTTCTCCTAAGAGACTTGAGACTATTTTCTTCTAAAATCACAATATCACAAAAATTACTAAACTATTATAAGTAAGGCTGACTGCACTGCAGCAAGACTGATCCAGGTTTGGTAAGTTCAAAAGCTCTTTGTGTTACGTTTGTATGAATCTAAGATCCAAGCCATTGAAGTGAAGGATCATATACTGATTCTTTTACTTATTATTAATACAAGACCATAGTTAAATATAAAAATCAAATTAGTGAAATGCAGAAATGAAAACACGTATTTAAACCAATCTTTATTATTGGAAAGTTGATCCTTAGAGTAAAAATGACTAACTGCTACCCAAGAAAGTATTCCAGATTGGCTCTACTGTAACTATAACATCATATAATGAATCTGGAAACTTCTATTGTGTACTTATCTGTAGCAAAGATTTCAGGTAATTAAAAACCATTCTTATAATCTTAAATGTTTCAGAAAAGTGTTATCATTTTCAATAACTTGAACTAAAAACAACACCAGAATCCATGAGACCAAATAAAGTAAAGGGAAACCAACATCCTACTGTTTTAAAGGATGGAAACATTGTTAACCAAAGAGAACAATGCATTGGAATTCCAGTTAGACTATTGATGACAGATTCTATTAGCTGATAACTCTACTACCGTGTTGGGTAAAGTTGAGTAAGTCACTGTACTTCTCTGGGTCACTCTATATTCATTCATTAAATATGGATACACTTGTCAGTTTATTAATATTTTATTAGAGTACAGTAGGAACACATATGCACAAATACACAGTAAACCACAAAGTCCTCAACATATGTAAGATGTTGCTTTTAAATGCATTATTAATCACCCTAGGAATACCCCTTCAATGGTTTTGTCACTGCTGTCATTTGCCAAAGTCTTGTTTTACTAAACAGAAAGGCATTGGAGGTGGGACGGGCAGGGGGGCGGTTATTGGTATTATGAGATGCTTTTGCTACTTATAAACCTGAACACTTAACTTTATAGAGGTAGCAATTAATGGGAATATTCTATGTCTCTGTGTATGTGTGTGTGAGTGTGAGTGTGCTTTAAGGAAAGGGTTTATAATGCTAAGAAATGTGTAGCTGTCGCATTAAGAATTTTACTACAAGCTTACTAACCAGAAAATATGCAACAAAATGTATTTTCTAAGTAACCCTTGAACAGCACATTTAAAGTTTATTTAAAGAAATGGTTACCATGGCATCCTAGCAGTACCTGAAATCAAAAATAGCAATTTTAGTATTGTTCCTCGGGCTGAAAAATATACGTGGATAGAAAGATCACGTGTGGTTAATAGGATAAAAGCGTGATCTTGTAGGCATTATAACATATATTCCAATGGGGATTCTTTTTCAGGGAGGAAAATTAAAGGAATTTAAAATAAAATATATATCACTTTTATCTATATAACTATATAACAATTACATTTATGCAAATTAAGATTAGAAAATGTTTTAAAAACATCCAATTGCATGCCCCTTGATGAATTACCTGCATTTACCTTTACTCTTATGATTCCCTAATAGGCACTTTGGCCTTTAACTTGCCAGATTACTAGCATTCCTCAGAATGTGAGTTTCCCACACAAGCAAAGTTCTTTCATGGCTTTTTGTTTTATAGGATGACTCCACCTGTCTTCCATCCCCTTTTCACATCTCACAGT
Source organism: Cheracebus regulus (assembly GCA_963574635.1). Taxonomy (NCBI): domain Eukaryota; kingdom Metazoa; phylum Chordata; class Mammalia; order Primates; family Pitheciidae; genus Cheracebus; species Cheracebus regulus. Next base: position 69,724 of record CAUYQU010079274.1, on the reverse strand, counting down.
ACCTCTCCTTGGTGACTGTTCCATTCTTAAAGATTTAACTGAAAAGTTTCATACTTCGAACTTTCCTCTACTGTCTAGTGCTATTAGGCGCTTCTCTGTGGCTGGTATAATTATTTCGATTAGTTCTGTAATAATGCAATGTAACAATAGTTTACTAATCAGATTCATCAACATAACATGAATTCCTTAAGAGAAAGGTTCACAAAGCAAAGTATTACTAGATTCAGGTTTATTTATTTATTTAATCTTCATCTCAACAAGTATTTACGGAGCACTTACCATAGGTTAAACCACCATCAATAGAATTTACACATCTTAACTACTAGGAGGGAGGTAAATGTGTATTGAACAATATTAGAAGCAATTTAAAAAATTATAACCATGATAAATTCTGTGAAGGTGAGGGAAATAGTGCTACAGTTTCCTGTGATAAGGGAATCTGGCCTAATGCAGCAGATCAGAAAAGGTCACGTTGTGACAGATTTTGGAACCCAAATAAGGCTAATGTGGCTGGAGCAGAGAGCCAAGGAGAACTCTGCAGGGAATGAGCTGAGATAAAGGTGAGGATCAGACCTATTTGGAGTTCTGCCTCCGTACTAAGAAAAATGGAAAGTTGTTACAAGCTATAAGGGAAGATGATAACATCAGCAAAGAACAAGATCATACTGTCGTAAGTATATGTGAGTCAAATGTCAACTGTCTCATGATGTCCAGCTAAGAGATGATGGCAATTTGAATCAGATGGAGAGTACCAGTCAGATATGAGATATCTTTAGCAATTAACATTAATGAATTTTTGGGATAGAGAAGCTTGCAGATTGAAGGTTCACCAGGTGCGAAGGATGCTGTCCAGGTTTCTAGCCTGAGTTAGGCAAGGTGGCAGTCAGACCAGACGCTCCTAGAGGCAGAAAGTGGCTCTGATTCAGCCTATGGCGTGGTCAAAGTCCTTGTTCTTTCTCAGTGCATTGGACAGCATATTAAGTGAGTGTTTGCTAAAAATGGTTATTTATTTTTCACATTTAAAAACAATTATTGTGTTTATGGCACTGTAATTAGTAGTTATTTCATTTTTTTCTTTCTTTTAAAGTTAAACATAAGACAGAATTCCTTCCCTTAAGATGCTTATTATGGTTCAATTAGAGACACAACTACGTAATCTCTCCTTTTGTCATGATGCAGTATTCTTGGTGTTTTTAAATCTATAATTTTCAAAGTGTATTTTAACATCAATGGTTTTAAGAGATATATTTTAGAATTTATGGTTTTAAGGGGTATATTTTTAAATCTATGGTTTTAAGAGGTGTATTTTAAAATCTATGGTTTTAAAAGCTGTATTAGGATCACAAGGATATAGGAAACTTACTAGAGTTAAAAAGATGTGAGATAAAAATTTTCAATGCAAGTAATGAAATTTAAATATGACCTTAAGAGATGGCTATAATTTTAAAAGGCAACTATTGGTATTTTAGCAGAGTAAATTTATTTATTTATTTATTTATTTATTTTAGAGAAAGAGTCTCACTGTTCTGCCCAGGCTGGACTAGAACTCCTGGGCGTAAGTGATGTTCCTGCTGCAGCTTTGTCAGTAGTTGCGACTGTAGGTGCAAGAAGCACCTATATGACTATAGGTGCATACCACCCCCCGGTCTCAAACAACGGCATGGACATAAGAATGTGGCATGGGCGTACATGGAGAGGATGAGGTCCAGTTTGGTGGGATTCAACATGTTCAAGATTTAAAAAAACAAGTTTAGGTAGAAAGACTGATTTGAGTTTTGATTGATAGCACAGGGATTATCTACTTAATTTAATAAGTGGAAAGATTTTTGGGTTAAATACAATAGCAATGGAAAGTCTTTTTGTTTTTCCTTTTTTGTTAGATGCAAGAATTGATAAGAATTGGAAGGCTGGGTGCGGTGGCTCACGCCTGTAATCCCAGCACTTTGGGAGGCCAAGGCGGGCGGATCACGAGGTCAAGAGATCAAGACCATTCTGGCCAACATGGTGAAACCCTGTCTCTACTAAAAATACAAAAATTAGCTGGGCATGGTGGTGTGCACCTGTTGTCCCAGTTACTTGGGAGGCTGAGGCAGGAGAATTGCTTGAAACCGGGAGGCAGAGGTTGCAGTGAGCCGAGATCATGCCACTGCACTCCAGCCTGGCGCCTGGTGACGGAGCAAGACTCTTTCTCAAAAAAAAAAAAAAAAAAAAAAACTGGAGTGGAGGAGAGCTAGGATACTGGAAGATGCTAGATAAATATGAAAGGTTAATAAAATTGGCACAAAAAATTATATCTCCTTCCAAAATATGGGGAAGATAGACTTAACAAGTGAGCCACATTCACATTTTAAAACCTAGGTATAAACTGTTTAGGCCATACAGGTAAAGATATTTGGAAGAAAAAAAAATAGCATTGATGATCAGCTCAACTTCATATTTATGCCTAACACATAAAAAACAAGTCTTACTTTAAGTATTTGTTTTTTGGCTTATCACACTTGGGTCTCCTGTTATTTTTATTAAATTTAAAAGTACAGAAAATCTAGGATTCTGTGATTTTTAACACATATGTGACCTAGGGAGACTATATTTTGATTTAAGCTTGAATAAGCATATTTTATGCTGTTTTAATAACTTAGTAAACACTGCTTTTCATTTAGAAGATAAGTACTTTGTTGTAAAACTACTGAATGCAGTTCAACAAAAATGTTTGCATACTTACTAGGGGGATGAATTTGCTGCTGAGTAAATATGAACATGAAAGTTAATTATTAATCTTTCTGCTCAAGGAATTCAGCTAAGTATTAAGAACTTATAAAGATTTGGAGACCTAATTAAATACTAAGTTCTTTGAGGACAGCAAAATGCCTTTTGGATTTACGGCAGAGCTTTACAAATGTAGATAGTTAAAATACTGTTGGAGTTGATAGATTTCTTCTATTAATTATATTATTAATGGCAGGGACATTTTAATGAACCCTTACTATGTAAAAATGTTGTTAAGCACTTACACATTTTTATTTACTTAATTTCACTGAACTCTTATTTTTCTAGAGGGAAAATTAGTATTTCATAACCTGGCTGAAAAATACCTGTCATTATTTATTCATTTATTTGATGAAACTTATTCATTATCCACTACATTTCAGTCTGATAAAGATATAATCTAGACAGGGGAGGTCAGAGGGGAATTCTCAGTTAATGTTGAAGGTAAATTGAAAGTATGACAAAATCCCATTCATACAAGAGGATGGGCAAGCATTCTAGAATCAGAATGCCTAAAGAATATCACAGAGGTGAGAAGTAGCATGGAGTTAAAGGGAATACAAACAAGTTTGTGATAAATGGTGGTAGAAGGGATAAAATAGGTAAATGAATGCAAATATATGAATTTTTTTCTTTTGAGATAGGATCTCACTTTTTCACCCAGGCTGGAGTGCAGTGATTCTGGTTTATTGCAGTCTTGAAATCCTGGACTCAAGTGATCTTCTTACCTCAGCCTCCCAAATAGCCAGAACTACAGGCACATGCCACCATGCTTGGCTAATTTTTAAATTGTTTCGTAAAGACAAGGTATCACTATGTTGCCCAGGCTAGTCTTGAACTCCTGGGCTCAAGGGATCCTCCTGTCTTGGACTCCCCAAGTGCTGGGATTACAGGTGTGAACCACTGTGCCCAGCCTAGGAATGTGATTTTTGAGTCATATTTAGAATTCAAAGCGAAAAATGGATAGCCATTAATGACTAGTTTGGATTCACATTTCAGATGAACCACATTGGTCTCTGAAGGGAGAATGCACCTGGAGAACAAGGCAGGAAGGCAGTATCAGGAAGAAGGCTCTTGGATCAGTTAAGACCGCTGGTCATGAAGACCCCAATGAAGTGGGCAGTAGTGGGAAGGAACTATATTTAAGGAACATTTACTTGATGTGTGTTCTGCATAACTTTTGTCTGACTAAATTTGAAGCATGAGGGTAAAAGAGGAAGAAATTTGAATATATGTGTTGAAATGATACTGGATTGTATAATAAATAAATCATTAATTTCCATGGTTTGATAAAATAGAGCTTTATTTCTCAGAGAGTTTCCAAAGCAGATGTACCTGACAGATGACTGTCTTTCTTCCATCTGATGACTTAGGGAACCCAAATATATCACCTTGTGTCTGTACCATGCCCTAATACCTTGAAATTCTTTTCATACAGCTAGCAGAGAGGGAAATAGAGCATGTAGAAGGAAGAAATACATCCTAAAAGCTCCAGACTGATAACTGCATATGTATCTTCCACTTACATTGCACTATTAGTCACATAGCTAAGTCTGATTATAGTAGCCCCCACCTATCTATGAGGGGCATGTTCCAAGATACCCAATGGATGCTGGAACCTTAATAGCACCAAACCCTGAATACACTATGTTTTTTTTAATCTGATAACTGAGACATCTACTACGTGACTAATTGGTAGATATTATTTACAGTATGTAATTGCTGAACAGATTAATGTTTCACATACTGGGTGGGTCAGATCAAGTAGATGTGAGGTTTCATTACATTACTCAAAATGGCACACAATTTAAAACTTAGGAATCCATTATTTTTTGGTTTAATATTATGAAATCACAATTGATCATGGATAACTGGAACTGTGGAAAGCAGAACCACAGATAAGGGAGGACTACTGTACAATGGAGGCAGGGGAATGCAATTTAGCCATGTACCTAGGCAAACAAGAGGGCAACAGAGTCTAGGAGACAACTATATCTGTTGCCTACAGATGCCTTCAAGGAATTCAGCATGTGACCATGTGTGTGTTGGTGTCAATTGTTAATATAAACAATGAAAAGAATGATGCCAGGATGTTCTGAATATGTTTCCTGTGTTTTATGGACCATCTTATTGGAAATATCCAGGAGAAATTTGGTTCGTAGATCTGAATCTGTCTGAAACTTGGAGAAAAGGTTTGGATTATCTTTGAATATGGGAGAAAAGTCATAGGCTAAGCTGACTGTTGTAGAATTTATTCAATCAATAAAAATATGGTGCTAGAAATAAAATGATTGTTGAAATATATATATATATATATATATATATATATATATATATATATTCTTTCTATTCAGGGTAAGAGAGGATAGTGCTTGATAAAATAAGGGAATTAGAAAACTAGAAAGAGAATATTTTTGATTGACCCTGTCCTATATAAGTCTCTGTGGTGACAGATATGTTCTATGTCTGTCCTATGCAATATGATAACCAATAGACATATGTGGCTATTTAGCACTTGACATGTAGCCAGTCAGATTTTTAATTTTATTTAATTTTAAGAAATCTAAATTTAAATCTAAATAGATTGAAATTTCTTAAGACAAGGGCTAGTTTTTAACTTATTTAAACAATAACAATCAACACCAATGATGACAAATACCTCTGGAGTCCTTACCGCGTGCCAAGCAAAATCAAAAGCACTTTGCAGGTATTTACCAGCTTAGCCTTCATAAATACTTTGTAATATTAGCAATTCTATTATAATATTTATTTACTTCTAAAAAGGAAACTAAGGCAGATACATTTCCTACCTTTTGGAAACATACAGTCCAATGCAGGAAATAGACAAGCATATAAAGGTATGGCAATGGTGAGTGAGAACTATCGAGAAAACCAGAAGGCACCTGAAATAAACCAGGAAGGAAAAATAGAAATTCTCCTCATAAAGAAAATGGAGAGGCTAAGATGGACAATGGAATATTCTAGGCATAAACTAAGGCAGGGTGACAAAGCCAGCTACATAAATCTCCTTTATAAAATCCTTATGTTCTTCATTCCTTCTTTTCTCTATCCTAGAATTATACAATGTTTAAGTTACTGCTTTACCCACCTGGCAAATATCCAAATTAAAAAAAATACTTTAATCCTACCTTGGTTTAAAGTACGTGGAGCCACCAACAATAGAGAAATATCGAAGTATCAAAACTGAAATGAACCATTTTCCTTCCAGGCCCTCTGTCTGCAGTTGGTCTGACTCTCGTCTGCCCAAAGCCATGGCCTGGCTGCCCTTTCCTTGGGATAGGTCAGTCTGCCTAAAGCTGAACTCAACTCATTTCCATGTGTCATTAAGGGTAAATAATGATTAGCTAAGTTATTCCTTCTCTAAGCCTAATTAGCTATGAGGTGATACATTTGTAGTTCAGTCTAAAAGATATAAAAGTAGATAATGTTTTTACCCTGAAAATCTTACTCTAGAAACCATTCACTTAATTTAACATGGTTCCTCCTTTGTAGTCTTAGATAAACATGGCCTATATGGTAACCCAAATTATTTATAAACTATTATCAGCTTAGAGATGACAGCAGATAATTTTTCTTAATTACTCTATATGTGTGTACATTTCTTTTCGTCAAAATGTGAGAATGTAAAATCCTGGAATTTTTCCCAGTTGGAGTAATAATAAATATCTTTCTGCTTTTTAAAAAACTGTCCCTTTAAAATTAGTTTCTTGTTTATATCTTGCTAATATATTTAGTATAGATTTTTTTCTATATCACTTTGTGCAATATAACATGTTTCTGAAGTTAAGTTTTCAATTTGTCTTTACAAATGAAGTGAAGACACTTCATGTTTAAATGAATTGAATGTGCATGATCATGTATGACTGTGTGTGTTTAAATCTGCGTAACAGAGTTTGGCACTACTTAAAAAAAGTTGCAGTTGCATTTACTGATGTCTTATTTTGTGCCAGAAACTCTATGTGTTTGTTATGGCAGGCTTAGCTGAGGAAACAAAAGTGTCAGTGGCATGACAAAATAGAAGTTGGTTTCTTCCTCATGTAATTGTCCTGGGAGGTGGTTCAGATAGGCAGAGCAACTCAACTCATTTAGGTCTTGCTGGGACCAATCTCCTTGTAGCCTGTGGCTCTGCCATTCCTCAGAAAAAAAGAGAAAAGAAAGTATGGAGATTCTGTACCAACTACCTTAAGAATTCTGACGCGCTGAGCCAGATCACTTGGTTCCCTGACTTCAGTCCCCTTTTTATTGTCAGGGGAATGGGTGGCTCTGTCTCACAGGTGTTCCAGGAACCAGCTAAAACAGATGCCCAGATTTGTGCTGGAAATCCATGGCACTGGCTGAAATGGCCACCTAGTTCTGTGCTGGAAACCTGAGGCATTTGTCAACCCGGTGGGCATCTCCTGGTCTGTGGGCTGTAAAGACTGTGGGAGAAGTGCAGTATCCGAACCAGAGTGCGGGAGTGACTGGAAAAGTCCCCGATGACCTCCATTGGGAGGGGGTCCTCTGGCTCGTTGCACTTCCCAGGTGCAACAGCGCCCCACCCAGCCTCAGTTTGCCCTCCTTGGGCTATACCCACTGTCCAACCAGTCCCATTGAGATGAACCTGGTACCTCAGTTGGAAATGTGGCGATCACTCATCTTCTGCATTGCTGTCACTGGGAACTGCGCTCCAGAGCTGTTCCTATTTGGCCATCCTGGCTTGGTGGGTCCCACCCCCACAAAGACCAGCAAACAGAAACCCACTGACTTGAGAGTTTTGCAGCCAGGACAGCAGTTTGAACTCGACACAGGATGTGGTCGAGCTTAGCTGAGGGAAGGGCATCTACCATTACCAAGGCAGTCCGTCATTACTGAGGCAGTTCTAACCTTACCTGTGTAAACAAAATCGCTAGGACATTTACACAGTAGCTGGGTGAAGCCTGTGGCAACTTAGCAATGCCTCTCTAGGCAGACTGTGATTAGACTCCCTCCTTGCTGGGCAGGGCATCTCTGAAAAAAAGTAACAGCCAGTCAGGGACTTAAAAATAAAGCCTTAACTTCCTGGTACAGAGCACCTGGGAAAGGGGCGGTTGTGAGTTCTGCTGCAGCACACTTAAACGTTCCTGCCCAGCAGCTCTAAAGGGAGCAATGGAACTCTGAGCACAGCACTTGAGCTCTGATAAGGGACAGATTGACTCCTCAAGCAGCTCCTTGACTCCCATATATTCAAAGAGACACCTCATACAGGAGAGCTCTGGCTGACATCTGGCGGGTACCCTTCTGGGACAAAGAGAAGAAGAAACTGGCAGTAACCTTTGCTGTTCTGCAGCCTCCATGGGTGATTCTCAGGCAAGCAGGATCTGGAGCAGACCTCCAGCTGTCCTGCAGCAGAGGGGCCTGCTAGAAGGAAAACTAAAAAAAAACAGAAAGAAATAGCTTCAACATCAACGGAAAGGACATCCATTCAGAGATCTCATCTTAAAGTCACCAACAACATGGAAAGAAACCAGGGAAAAAAGGATGAAATCACCAAAACCAGAACTCCTCTCCTCCAAGGGATCACAACTCTTCATAAGTAAGGGGAAAAACAAAAACTGGATAGAGAATGAGTTTGATGAATAGACAGAAGCAGGCTTCAGAAGGTGGGTAATAACAACCTTCTCTGAGCTAAAGGAATATGTTCTAACCCAATGCAAAGAAACTAAGAACCCTGAAAAAAGGTTAGAAGAAATGATAACTAGAAAAAGGTTAGACAAAATGCTAACCAGCTTAGGAAGAACATCAATGACTTGATGGAGCTGTAAAACATGACAAGAAAACATCACAAAGCATACACAAGTTTCAATAGCTGAATTGATCAAGCAGAAGAAAGGATATCAGAGATTGAAGATAAACACAATGAAATAAAATGAGAAGGCAAGATTAGAGAAAAAAGAGTGAAAAGAAATGAACAAAGCCCTCCATGAAATCTGGGATTATGTCAAAAGACCTAATGGACGTACCTGAAGGTGATGAATAAAATGAATCCAAACTGGAAAACACTCTTCAGGATATTATCCAGGAGAACTTCCCCAACCTAGCAAGGAAGGCTAACATTCAAATTCAGGAAATACAGAGAACATCACAAAGATATTCCTCAAGAAGAGCAACCCCAAGGCATATAGCCATCAGATTCACCAGGGTTGAAATGAAGTAAAAAGTGCTAAGGGCAGCCAGAGAAAAAGGTTGGGTTATCCGCAAAGGGAAGCCCATCAGACTCACAGGAGATCTCTAGGTAGAAACCCTACAAGCCAGAAGAGCGGGGAGGTCAATATTCAACATCCTTAAAGAAAAGAACTTTCAACCCAGAATTTCATATCCAACCAAAGTAAGCTTCTTAAGTGAAGGAGAAATAAAATTCTTTATGGATAAGCAATTGAGGAGAGATTTTGTTACCACCAAGCCTGCCTTACAAGGCTCCTGAAAGAAGCACTAAATATGGAAAGGAACAACCAGTACCAGTTACTCCAAAAATGTACCAAGCAGTAAAAACCATTGATAAAATGAAGAAACTGTGTCAATTAATGGCCAAAACAACCAGCTAGTATCAAAATAGCAGGATCAAATTCACACATAACAATATTAACCTTAAATGTAAACAAGCTAAATGCCCCAATCAAAAGATACAGACTGGTAAACTGGATAAAGAGTCAAGATCCATCACTGTGCTGTATTCAGGAGACCGATCTCACATGCAAAGACACATATAAACTCGAAATAAAGGAAGGAGATTTATCAAGCAAATGGAGAGCAAAAAAAGCAGGGGTTGCAATCCTACTCTCAGATAAAATGAAATTTAAACCAACAAAGATCAAAAGAGACAAAGAAGGGCATTACATAATGATAAAAGGAATCAATGCAACAAGAAGAGCTAATTATCCTAAATATATATGCACCCAATTCAGGAGCACCTAGATACATAAAGCAAGTTCTTAACAACCCACAAAGAGACCTGGACTCCCACACAATAATATTGTGAGACTTTAACATGCCACTGTCAATATTAGACAGATAAATGAGACAGAAAATTAACAAGGATATCTAGGACTTGAATTCAGATCTGGACCAAGTGACCTAATAGACATCTACAGTACTCTCCACCACAAATCCACAGAATATACATTCTTCTCAGTACCACATTGCACTTACTCTAAAATTGCCCACATAATTGGAAGTGAATCACTCCTCAGCAAATGCAAAAGAACGGTAATCATAACAACCAGCCTCTCAGACCACAATGCAATCAAATAAGAATTCAGGATTAAGAAACTCACTCAAAACTGCATAACTACATGGAAACTGAACAACCTGCTCCTGAATGACTACTGGATAAATAATGAAATGAAGGCAGAAATAAAGATAATTCTCTGAAACCAATGAGAATAAAGACACAATGTACCAGAATCTCTGGGACACATTTAAAGCAGTGTCTAGTGGTAAATTTATAGCACTGAACACCCACATACAAAGCAAGGAAAGATCTAAAATTGACACTTTATCATCAAAATTTAACAAACTAGAGGAGCAAGATCAAACAAATTCAAAAGTTAGCAGAAGACAAGAAATAACGAAGAGCAGAGCAGAACTGAAGGACATAGAGACACAAAAAACTCTTCAAAAAACAAATAAATCCAGGAGGTGGTTTTATGAAAAGATAAACAAAATAGATAGACCACTAGCCATACTAATAAAAAAGAAAAGAAGAACCAAATAGATGCAATGAAAAATGATAAAGGGGATATCACCACTGATTCCACAGAAATACAAACTACCATCAGAGATTACTACAAACAACTATATGCAAATAAACCTTTAAATCTAGAAGAAATAGATACATTCTTGAACACTTACACTCTCCCAAGACTTAACTGAGAAGTTGAATCCCTGAATAGACCAATAACAAGGTCTGAAATTAAGGCAACAATTAATAGCCTACCAACCAGAAGAAGTCCAGGTCCAGACAGGTTCACAGCTGAATTCTACCAGAGGTACAAAGAGGAGCTGGTACCATTGCTTCAGAAACTATTCCATACAATACACAAAGAAGGAGTCCTCCCTAACTCATTTTATGAGACCAACGTCATCCTGATCTCAAAACCTGGCTGAGACACAGCTAAAATTAAAAATTGAAAGAAAATTGAAAGCCAATATCAATGATGAACATCAATGCAAAGATCTTTAATAAAATACTGGCAAACCAAATCCAAGAGCACATCAAAAAGCTTATTCATCATCATCAAGCAGGCTTTATCCCAGAGATGCCAGGCTGGCTCAACATACACAAATCTATAAATGTAATCCATCACATAAACAGAACCAAAGACAAAAACCACATTATTATCTCAATAGATACTGAGAAGGCCTTCAACAAAATTCAACAAGCTTTCATGCTAAAAACTCTCAATAAACTAGGTATTGATGGAACATATCTGACAGCCAATATCATACTGAATGGGCAAAAACAGGAAGCATTCCCTTTGAAAACCGGCACAAGACAAGGATACCCTCTCTCACCACTCCTATTCAACATTGTATTGGAAGTTCTGGCCAGGGCAATCAGGTAAGAGAAAGAAATAAAGGGTATTCAATTAGGAAAAGAGGAAGTCAAATTGTCTCTATTTGCAGATGACATGATTGTATATTTAGAAGACCCATCATCTCAATCCCAAATCTCTTTAAGCTGATAAGCAACTTCAGCAAAGTCTGAGGATATAAAATCAATGTGCAAATGTCACAAGGATTCCTATATATCAGTAACACACAGAGAGCCAAATCATGAATGAACTCACATTCACAATTGCTACAAAGAGAATACAATGCGTAGGAATACAACTTATAGGGATGTGAAGGACCCCTTCAAGGATAACTACAAACCACTGCTCAAGGAAATAAGAGAGATCACAAATAAATGGAAAAACATTCTGTACTCATGGTTAGGAAGAATCAATATAGTGAAGATGGCCATACTACCCAAAGTAATTTATAGATTCAATGCCATCCCTATCAAGCTACCATTGACTTTCTTCACAGAACTAGAAAAAACTACTTTAAATTTCATATGGGGCCAAAAAGAGCCCATATAGCTAAGACAATCCTAAACAAAAAGAACAAAGCTGGAGGTATCATGCTACCTGACTTCAAACTATACTACAAGGCTACAATAATCAAAACAGCAAAGTACTGGTACCAAAACAGATATATAGACCAATGGAACAGAACAGAGGCCTCAGAAATAATGCCACATATATACAACCATCTGACCTTTGACAAACCTGACTAAAACAAGCAATGGGAAAAGGAGTCCCTATTTAATAAATGGTGTTGGGAAAACAGGCTAGCCATTGGAGAAAGCTGAAAATGGATTCCTTCCTTACACTTTATACAAAAATTAACTCAAGTGGATTAAAGACCCAAATGTAAGACACAAAACCATAAAAAACCCTAGAAGAAAACCTAGGCAATACCATTCAGGTCATAGGCATAGGCAAAGACTTCATCACTAAAACACCAAAAGCAATGGCAACAAAAGCCAAAATAGGCAAATGGGATCTAAGTAAACTTAAGAGCTTCTGCACAGCAAAATAAACTATCATTATTGTGAACGGATAACCAACAGAATGGGAAACAATTTTTGCAAGCTATCCATCTGACAAAGGGCTAAAATCCAGAATCTACAAGGAACTAAAACAAATTTACAAGAAAAAACCAAACAACCCCATCAAAAGTGGGAGAAGGATATAAACAGACACTTTTCAAAAGAAGACATTTATGCAGCCAGCAAACATATGAAAAAATGCTCATCATCACTGGTCATTAGAGAAATGCAAATCAAAACCATATTTAGATACCATCTCAGGCCAGTTAGAATGGCGATCATTTAAAAAATCTGGAGACAACAGATGCTGGAGAGGATGTGGAGAAATAGGAATGCTTATACATTTTTGGTGGGAGGGTAAATTAGTTCAACCATTGTGGAAGACAGTGTGGCGATTCCTCAAGGATCTAGAAATAGAAATACCATTTTGACCCACCCAGCAATCCCATTACTTGGTATGTACCCAAAGGATTATAAATCATTCTATTATAAAGACAGATGCACATACATGTGTTCACTGCGGCACTGTTTACAACAGCAAAGACTTGGAACCAACCCAAATGTCCATCAATGATAGACTGGATGAAGAAAATGTGGTACATATACATCATTGAATACTATGCAGCCATAAAAAATGATGAGTTCATGTCCTTTGCAGGGACATGAATGAACTTGGAAACCGTCATTATCAGCAAACTAACACAAGAACAGAAAACCAAACACCAAATGTTTTCACTCATAAGTAGGTGTTGAACAATGAGAACACATTGACACAGGGAGGAGAACATCACACACTGTGGTCTTTTGGGGGGTAAGGGCCTAAGGGAGGGATAGCAGAGGATGGGGAAATTGGGGAGAGATAACATTAGGAGAAAAACCTAATGTAGGTGATGGGGGTATAGAGGCAGCAACCACCAAAGCATGTGTATACCTATGTAATAATCCTGCAAGATCTGCATCTGTACATGTACCTCAGAATTTAAAGTATAATAAAAAAAAAATGAGAAAAGAAAAAAAAAGTTCTGACCAAGAATTATTTTCACACATTATTTCTGCACACATTCTATGGGAGAGAGGCTAGTCACATGAACTAACTGCAAATGAGGCTGGAAAACAGTAGTACACATTTCTATCCAGCAATGATTCCCATTTTGATGAAAGGAGAACATTTATTTTAGTGAGCAGACAGAAAATCAAACACCACATGTTCTCATTCATAGGCGGGTGTTGAACAATGAGAACACATGGACACAGGGAGGGGAGCATCACACACTGAGGTCTGACAGTGGGAACTAGAGGAGGGACAGCAGGGGTTGGGGAGTTGGGGAGGGATAACTTGGGGAGAAATGCCAGATATAGGTGATGGGGAGGAAGGCAGCAAACCACATTGCCACGTATGTACCTATGCAGCAGTCTTGCATGTTCTTCACATGTACCCCAGAACCTAAAACACAATAAAATATATATTTAAAAAAAAGTTTCTGTACCACTCTGGTTATCTTTCCAATATAAAAAACCATAACCTTCAATTTTTCAAGTGTTGAAATTTATGCCACCTTACTGTCTCCTCCATTCCCCTGGTTTCTTTTGACTTCTTTGTAAAATACATATTTGTTTTCATTTATCTGCCCTTGAGATGCCTTTGATTCATTCCAAGTTACCCCAGGCTGCAAACTCTACGTATAGTTGTAGGTCAGTCTTTGAGATGTTGACCAAATTCTTCCGTTCTGTATTTGTCCATTTTCAACGGTGCTGATAAAGACATACCTGAGACTGGGTAATTTATTAAAAAAAAAAAAAAGAGGTTTAACAGATTCACAGTTCTACATGGCTGGGGAGGCCTCACAATCATGGTAGAGGGTGGAAGGCACATATTACGTGGTCGCAGGCAAGAGAGAATGAAAGCCAAGAAAAAGCGGAAACCCCTCATAAAACCGTCAGATCTCGAGAGACTTATTTACTACCATGAGAACAGTATGGGGGGAACTGTCCTTATGATTCCATTATTTCCCACTGGGTCCCTCCCACAACCAATGAGAATTATGGAAGCTACAATTCAAGATGAGATTTGGGTGTGGTAACAGCTAAACCATATCACCTTCCTAACTATTCCTGCTGTGATCACCTTTGAGACCTTGACAAAATTTTAACTGAAGTTTCCTGTCAGTCTCTCAGTGAGACTTTCTGTCTCCTCTCTTTCTCTCCTCCAATCCATTCTGTATACTGCTTTTAGTTAAAATCCATACAATCCCCCATCCCCACCCAAAAAATCCCCAGCTGGACATTTGTGATAATTTTGCATATATTTTTTTAAATTTAGACTTGTCTTACCATGAAAGTAAAGATGCTTCTTACAATAGTAATAATCTGCATCCCTTATACAGCCATAAATTCTATAGAATGCACTATGGTTTGGTTATTTGTCACAATCCAAATTGATTTTCCCCAAAAAATTTATTACATTTTTATCCCTGCTCTAGCAAATTACCATGGATTTAGTGATTTGAAACTATACAAATTCAGGCCAGACACGGTGACTCATGCCTGTAATCCAGCACTTTGGGAGGCTGAGGCTGGTGGATCACCTGAGGTCAGGAATTCGAGACCAGCCTGGTCAACATGTGAAACACTGTCTCTACTAAAAATATAAGAATTAGTTGGGCATGGTGGCACATACCCTTAGTGTCAGCTACTCGGGAGGCTGAGGCATGAGAATTGCTTGAATCCAGGAGGCCAGTGTTGTGGTGAGCTGAAAATGCACCACTGCACTCTAGCCTGGGTGACAGAGTGAGATTCTGTCTCAAAACAAACAAACAAACAAATTATACAAATGTATTGCCCTATCATTTTGTAGGTCAGGACTTCAGATGGGTTTCTAGGAACTAGCATCAAAGTATCAGCCTGTCTGTGTTTCTTTCTGAAGGCTATTGGGGACCCTATAAATACAAGAAGCTACATTTTCCTGCCTTTCCAGCTCTGCAGGCTTCTTACCTCTAGAGGCTATTCCTTGGTTCATGACCCCTCTTCCTTCTTTAAAAGCCACCAATTGCATCAATCTAACCTTGCTTCTGTTTTTATGGGTCTTTCTCGGAATCTCTCTTTTGATTACATTGTGCTTACCCAGATAATCTGGGATAATTTCCCTATTTTGGAGTCAGGTGATTAGAAGCATTAATTCTATCTGCAACCCTAACTCCCATTTAACCTAACATATTCATTAATTCTGTGGATAAAGATGTGTATATCTTTGGGATTATTATTCTGCCTACCACATCATGTTTTCCTCTCTCTTCATTACTGTTCATTTTTTCCCTCTTTCTTCTCTCCCCAATTTTGTAAGGTTCTCTTTATGCCACTTTATCCTTTTGAAATCTTATCCTTCCTCCATATTCAAAGTTCATCTTATATTCAGCTTCCTCTTCAGGTTCTGCTCACAGGGAGAAAACATGTCCATTTCCTGCATTTTGTTACTTTTTATATGCATTACCTGATTTACTGAGAATTTTAACTTAAAAAAATTATTGTTTTGAGTTGCTTATTGAGTTATATTTGTGGGTCCACTGCAAACTTCTTGGAAGGAAGACACTATACTTTTTGTTCACTTTTTATAGCCTTTGTGGTCTCTAAGAATGTCCTTTTACATCATAAGCACAAATATAATTTTTGTTTCATTTAATAGAATGTACTAATTTACCACTGGCAACCAAGGGACACAGTAGCATAAGTAAATCCTTTAAGAGCAGATGACCTAAAACTAACTTGCATGTGTTTTATGAATGCTTCTTATGTGGCTTTTGCAAGAGATGTCTAGTTACATTTTCCCCCGATACTGATTTTATTTCATATGGCTTCTCTCCTGTACAGTCCCACGAGAAAACATGAAGATATCATCTTTGACAGCATGCTTACTCACACTGATCACATTTATTGGCCTTATCCCCAAAATGGATTCCCCTGAGAAATGGGATTTACACATTTGTCTGAAGATTTTCTCAGAACAGAAGCTCTTACACATAGTTCCTCCCTGTGTGAGTTCTCCGATGAATGACAATGTTGATTTCCAAACTCATTTTTTTTCCCTAAGTATAAATTTTCTTCCTCAGGGTCCCATAAAGACCCTTTGGTTGATCTTTTGGCAAAGTAGTTTTCTCGACGTTTTACCCTAATCTGGATATTGTCTTATACTTTGATCAAATGTTGATCTAGGAGCTTACTTAAATCTCCTTTTTAGATAGTCTTTAATTATTTTTCTTTGCTTTTGACTTTTCTGTAAATACAAAGTTATCTGTGTCCTTTAGATTTTGAGATTACATCATTCACTTCTTTTGCTGAAGTATTCCTGAAACTCTTCTTAAAGTCTGGCTTTTAAAAAATCTCACACTGACATATAATCTCATTATAGCAGGTGCTTCCTCTTGTTTCACTGGAATGCAACAGTAGAAAGCACAGATCTAGGCAATGTCAGTCAGGCTACGTAATTGGTTTGCAAATATGAGCATGTGGTGTGTGCATTAGAATCACCTGGACAACTTGTTAAAATAAATTTTGTAGCTTCCTCCCAGAGTTTTTGCTGAGAATCTGCATTTGTATCAAGCTCTCAGGTGAGGCTGATGCTGCTGGCTGGGGAATCACTGCTTCTTAAAAAGTGGTAATACTCAGCAGAAGTGTAGATAATCCTCCCCAGAAAAAGGCAACCTAAATGAAAGTGAGAAAATTTATTCATTTGGTCACTTATTCATTTATTTCTTTAATACATATTTATTGTGCGCTTATATCAGATTCCTAAGTTTATTCTTTTCTTTTTATATTTTCCAATTACTCAGAAAGAAATATGAAAGTGGCTCAAATTTTATATAAATTAACATTTAATGTAATTTCTGAAAATGCATTCATATATTAACATCTAGTTTATGATAGGCTTCTTACAAAACATAACTCAATTTAGTAATTATTTATTGAATGTTTACATTATACTTGGCATTGTACTAGCAAAAGAGAACAAAACAAGATTTTTTCTTAAAAAAATGAAATATATGAAACCACATCTCTGCTCTTCATGCTCCCATGCATGGTGTATGGATTTGTAAATTTTACATCTGACTTTATTAGAATAAAGTCTGATAATTAGTTTAAACTTGTTTGCTATTGTCATGCATTAGGCTAGCCAAGTTTAATTTTGCTTTCCTTTTCATTTTAGCTCTTTGTTGGGTTGTTATTGAGCTAAATTGGAGAGAAACATTGCTGGGTTCAAAAATATGAAGTGTGTAAAAATTCTTATTAAACCTAAGTTTATTTTTATTTATTTTGATTGTATTTATTTCCACAGGTTTTTACTATTTTTAAAAATGTAACAGTGTGTTAATATTGATTTTTATGTTTAATTTATTTTTATTAATATATATATTTTTTACCATTTTTAAGTATACAGTTCAGTGATAATAAAACTATATTTACATTCTTCTTTTTTCCTTCTCTCTGACTGTCCTTCCTAGCTTTCAGTAACTTCCAATCTGTTCTCTATCTTCATTAAATGGATCTTTTTAGCTTCCACATAAGGGTGAGAGAATGTTATATTTGTCTTTCTGTACTTGGCTTATTCCATTCAACATGATGACCTCCAGTTCCATCCATGTTGTTGCAAATGATAGGATTTCATCTATTGTATGACTTGACATTGTTCCATTGTGTATGAATATCATATTTTCTTTATCCGTTTATCCATTTATGGGCTGACTCTGCATTTTGATTATTGTAAATAGTGCTGCAGTACACATGAGAGTGCAGATATCTCTTCAATGTATTGATTTCCTTTCTTTTGGATATACACCTAATATCAGAATTGTGGGAGCATATGATAATCCTATTTCACTTTTTTGAGGAACCTTCATACTGTTCTCCACGGTGGTTGTACTAATTTACATTCCCACTAACAGTATATAAAGGTTCCTCTTTCTCCACATCCTCACCAGTATCTGTTATTACAGATCTCAAAAGCACAGACAACGAAAGCAAAAACAGACCATTGGGATTATATCAAGCTAAAAAGCTTCTGCACAGCAAAGGAAACAATCAACAAAGTGAACACACAACCCACAGAATGGGAGAAAATATTTGCAAATTACCAGAATATATAAAAAGAGCAAATAAACTCAATAGCAAAAAAGCAAATAACCTCATTAAAAATCAGCTAAACATCTGAATAGACTCTTCCCAAAGAAGATATAAAAATGATCAAGTGGTATGTGAAAAAAATGTTCAACGTCACTAATCATCAGAGAAATGCAAGTAAAAAGCACAATGCAATAATGTCTTACTCCAGTTAAAATGGCTTGTATCAAAAAGGCTTTCACTAATTATTAAATGATTAGAGTAAAACAGAATGGAAGAATCTTTAAAAAGAAAATAGATGACTCACAATCCAAAAACCTAAGCTCTTTAGCAGCTGTGTGAGTGTGCATGTATGCTTGAGTGTGTATGTGTTTGTGGCTGTTTTTGTGTGTGCACACGTGAATGTTACCTGCTGGCTCTTGTCTTTATGCCTGTTTTTTTCTTATAATCTTGAGGTATTCATAACTTTGCATTTTGCTAAGTTATTGTATTACAAACTATTTCCTTTCTCTATAGTCTTCATAATTATATAAATGGCTCCATAAATTTTCATTTAGACACAATACACCGAAATTTCCTTTATTTTCTTCATATCAATCCTTCTGTTTCTCTAATTTAGAAAATTTTTTGAATAATAAATAATATTCTTATGAAATATTCCTAGTAGAGATGTTGTATGGTCAAAGCTATGATTATTTTTTATGAATTTATATACATCTTGTTAATTTATAATGTACACAACAGTGTATTGTATAAATATAATTATTTTAAAAGTTTATCATTACCAGAAATGATTTTTAGTCATCTGATAGATATTTAAAGGGCTTTTTAATTTTAATTAACATGCATTTTGTTACCAAGCAATTTAGTCACTTTGTTATACTGATTTACACTTTTTATTTCTATTCTTAGATACAGGTCATTTGAATGAATAAAATATGCTTTATTTTTCTTTTTTAGTGGAAAAGACCAATTTTTTAACTGTGAGCACTTATTGCAATTTTATACAAATGGTAAATAGAAAGTGGATATTTAACTATGTAAATAAATAAATTGAAACTATGTTTTTGAATGAAAATTAATATTTTTCTAGTTAATTTTTTAGAATTAAACAGCAACAATAGCCATAATTTTAACACTACAAAAAGATTTCATTTTATCAGCAATATAAGATATTTATAAAGAGCTTTTATAAGGTAAAACTGCATGTAAAATAGCATTACCACAAAATATTTTATTGTCTTTTAGAAGAATTGATAAATCTACAGTAAAAATGCCTGGAAAATCAATCTTGTTTTTTTTTTTTTTTTCATCAAATTAATGCTATGGACTGAATTGTGTCCCCACCAAATTCATATGTTGAAGCCTTAGCCTCCAGTGTGACTGTATTTGGAGATAGGGTTGCTAGGAGCTAATTAAGGATAATTGAGGTCATAAGAGTTGGATCCTAATCCCATAGGATTGGTGGCCTTATAAGAAAAGAGAGAGAGAATGATATCTCTCTTTCTCCCAGTATACACATGGAAGAAAGACCATGTGAACACATAGCGATAAGGCAGTTGCTTGCAAGCTTGGAAGAGAGCCCTCACCAGAACCCAACCATGCTGGTGCCCTGATCTTGGATTTCTAGGCTTCGGAACTGTGAGAAAATTAGTTTCTGTGGTTTAAGTCACCTTGTCTGTGGTATTTTGTTATGGCAACCCAAGCAGGCTAAGAAAATTAATAATTATGAATGTACATCTTTTCTTTTTCCTCAAAGAAAATGTATTTATTTGAGACTAATGCAGAACTTTGTGTTGGAACAGCCAGAAAATATAATTTCTAATTCTGCCAGGATTTTCTCAATTGTGTTATAGAAATAATAATATCTGTCCTGTTTTTTTCTCTTTTTCCTACAAAAAATCATTGTATTATAATATATGAAAGTAGTTTGTAAACAGAAACACATTGTAGACATGAAAGAGAATACTGAATGATAAAGTTTGCAGGTATTTACTGAGCATCTACTATATTACCTGAACTATATTCTTTTGGTCACAGTCAACATCATCAGAATCATTGACTCCAATACAAGTTACAAGACAATTAGAAAAATAAATAAAAGTATTTTGGATACACCCATGAGCAGAAACATTACTGTCAGAAGTTCTGATCTGGCTCTTAAATTAATGAATCTGGTATTTGTAACATGAATTTACTTCATAATATACTTATACATGCTCCATTGCCCTTACACTTCAGTGTAGAGGAAATGTTTTCAAGAAGTACTTTTTAAAAAATAATGACTCATTTGTAACTTGTTTTATTTATAGGAAGAAAGAGAGAGGTGGATAGTTTATCTGAGTCATCACTCTGCTTTATGCCTGACATGAAATTATTAGAACCTTGCAACATACATGAATTTTTCACCTTTCCAAACTGCTCAGTCTCTCAGTACATGCTGTCAATTTTGTTATATGAATAAACTTAGCAATGTATATAATTACGGGGCAAAGTTATTATTTAAGATCAAGAAAAAAATTGTCAGCTGACCTAAGGACAAAAAATATATAATTTCCAATCCCAGATTTATTGCCTGGAATCACCATCAAAATTTATTTCACTGCATTAACAAGACTTTGTACTCCTGGAAGTAAACGGCTACAATGAATATTTCTTATGGCCAAGAGTATTATTCCCACTTTTTGCTCCTGCTCATTTTGTTCCTTTTATGTAACTGGGAAAGTTGGCGATGATAAACAGAGCCAGGTCACAATATCAGCACATGGTGGGCTCTTAAGACATATTTGTTAGACTGAATGTGTTTACTTGTTACCAAAGCCAGTCCAAATCCTGGATTTAATTATTAGCTAACACTGTCAACTTAGGTCAATTATTTTTGTTCTCTGAATCAGAGTTTTATCACCCAGCATAATAATAGCTACCCAGGTTTGAAGTGAAGATTGCGCACATGTAAAGTAATATTTATAAGATGGATGATCTGAGTCTGAAGCATATTAATTATTCCCTCGATGTTACATATCCTGTCCTACCCCCTCCTATTTTAAAAATAGAATTAAATAATGTTCTATTGCACTTCAGGTAAATAATCTTATTTAAGAAGCTCTCAAGAGCCAAAGATAATTTTCCACAAAATTAAAAATGGGGGAGGTTTTTAATGTCCGCTATGGATTAAATATCTGTGCTATGGTTTGAATATTCATCCCCTCCCAAACTTATGTTGAAACGTAATTGATATGGTGACAGTATTATTGGTAAGATCTTTGAGAGGTGTTAGGTCATGAGGGCTCTGCCCTCATGGGCGGGATGAATGCCATTATAAAATGGTGAGTTTGGCCCCCTTTTTCCTCTTTGTCCTTCCACCACGTGATGATGAAACAGGAAGTTCTTTGTTAGATGCTGGTACCTTGATCTTGAACTTCTTTGCCTCCAGAACTGAGAGAAAATAAGTTTTTGTTCATTATTAATTACCTGGTATCAGGTATTTTATTAAAGAAGCAAAAATGGACTAAGACAATTTGTGTTCCCCGAAATTCACAGGTTGAAATCCTAACCCATGATGTAATGGAATTAGGGGATGAGATCTTTCGGGGGATTAGGTCATGAGGGAAGAACCCTCATAAATGGGATTAGTGCCTTGAGAAAAGGGACCCTAGGGAGCTCCCATGCCCCTTTCCATGTGAGTACACAGCAAAAAGACAGTCATCTAGGAACCAGGAAGTGGGCTCTCACTAGACATCAACTCTGCCAGCATCCTGATCTTAAACGTTGCAGCCTCCAGAAATTTGAGAAATACATTTCTGCTGTTTATAATCCATTCAGTCTATGGCGTTTGTTTTCATAGCCCAAATAGACTAAGGCAATGTCTAACATCTGGATAATCCAGAAAAGACAGAATTATTTTTAACTTTCCTTTATCTGGATAATTGCTTTCTTTAAATCTTTTTTACTTTCAGAAGTTTTCATGCTTTTCAAAGACACTTTTCTGTAGAATATCTTATTTGTTCCTCATGGCAAAACCTGAAGGATAGAGCAGTTACCAGTCTTGTTTTACAAATTTTAAAATACAATAAAGATAACATTTACCTGAATTTAGACAGGGTTTGTCTCATTGCCCAAAACCTTTTCCTCCATGGTGTTTACCATCTTAATTAATTATAATTATTAATTAATCAAGATGACAGCCAAAATGGTATCTTTTCCTTCACACTCAATACTTCTGCCAGTGCCATTGACTCTACTTCTAAGATATATCCTGAATCCATCAGTGTTTCGCCATTGATTAGGGGGTTTCACGCCCCCCGCCCACAGTCATTGCTATGATTGCATATGTTGTCTAGTATTGTTGTGAGGATAAGATGAAAACAAAAAAAAAGTTAACTAAAAAGTTACAAATGAACATAAATTATTTTTTATTATTGGAGTTCTAAGAGCCCAACAAAAAGAATCCCTTTTCTCTACTTGAATTCTTAATCACTAGAAGCTGATAGACATGGAATTAGGCAGATAGAGATTAAAATATCACCTTTATCACTTCCCTGCCTGCAGTTCAGCATTTTTATTTGCTTATTAATAAAACTTATGACCCTTGTATTGATCAATTAATGATTTGAGTTTGTGAAGTCTCTTATTTTATCCATATACTTGCATGTTACAAGTCTTCCTATTAAATTATTCCTTAAGTCATGCACAACCAGTTAGGGTTATGATACTTTATGTTAGTTGTAAGGTTGGTGGCAAAATTAGCTGCCAAACCAAGGTGATGCCTACCCGGTACAGGCTTCCTTTGAGGCTTTGCCTTTTCTCAGACCTGATCATGCCGCATAGCAGCTTTGCCCTGCCAAAGAAGGCTGCCTCTTTCTCCTGACTGCTTTCTAGATGACCTAATATCAGACCTGTAAGAGAGCTCTTCAGTTTTACACTCTTTGTATCCTCTGACACATAATGTCTAATCTCTGCCTCATTGGCTTCTGCAAAGTGAGGCTACAGTTTTCTAGCTCAAGGTAGCTTTAGACAGTCCAAGGCCAATGTGAACTGTTCATTAAGGTAGACTTTTCCACATTTGCTAAGGTCCTTGCAAACCTTGTTTGCTAAGGATCAAGGGGTCTATATTTTCTATGAGCTAAGCTGGCTAAAATTAGCCCTACTTATATCAATAAAGCCACTTGCCTGTGAACAAAGCCTCCATAAACCATAATGATCCACCAAGGACAAAATTTCACTTAGGCCACACTCATTAAACCCTTCAGAATAAAGCTACCAGCCAATTTCTTTCTCTCTCTTTGGTAACCTACTTTTCTTAAATTTTCTTAAGGTTCACAGACAATGTACCCAAATATTGGAGGTTGGGGGAGCTTAATAATAACTTATTGGCCTTACTTTAGAGCAAAATGAAATCCAGAAAACAGGGAAGTGTATAGCAAGAGTATTTCCTTTATTGATATTAAGGTAAATTAAGAACCGGTTATAGATCTTTAGGCAAGTGGGCCAGCTTGTTAATACTTTACTCCTGAATTGAGCAGATATATCTACTTTGTCACAGAGGAGTACAACATTTCTGGTTTCCTACCAACCAACACCATGATAATTCTGAACTTCACCTCTTAAATGAAAAACCAAGTCCTGAGCACTTAAATGATCTGAGAAACTAACATGCATTAATTCCATATTAACATCAAACATTGCAAAGGACTCTCCGATAAAAATGTAGCTGGTATAATTTTTTCAGTCCACTTATTTTGATGATGATGATGATGATAATTAGACTATGCTGGTTGCTTAAGATAATACATAGAATTGTTTTTAGAAGCAGTTATTTATTTTTTAATACTTGGTGCTCTTTTTTGGACTAGTGTGTCTAAGTGCATGGTAGTAGGGAGTATGGCTGCATATCAGAATCGGGGGAAAATGGAGGACTCTTTTCAGACTGTTACTCACATAAATGTCTTATATCCGCCTCCATCTTCTCCAGTTGAGAATCTCCTCTTAAATGAACTACAGAGGTAGAATCTTAGAGATCATTCCTTGGGTTGCTGGGTCTAAAAAAAGATTTGAAGACCATTATTTTTGAATCACTTTAATTCCCTATTGCCATGCTCATTTGTGGCTCCACCAGGTCTTTCATTGACCCAGCACTGAAAGCATTATCTCCGCATCTTGTAACTACCCTCTAGCTACCTAAGGCCTGTTGTTTTTTGTGAATCTTCTCTCCTGTTATACTCCTTTTCTCTCCTCATCCCACATGGAAATACTACTTAACCTATTAGAAAATGTGCCTGATATGTAAACCTTATCTCAGAGGAAGGCTTTCAAGTCAGCCATTCTTTAATATACTCATTTAATCCTAAAATAGTTAAGGACCATCTCCATTTGCCAGGCCCTGCAAGATAGCTAAGATTATCATGATGGAGAAGACCCAGAAATAGCCATGAAAGAACTTAGGGTTTAGGCAGAGCTGCATTTCCCAAAATACCATTCGGAAAGCTTTACCACTCAATGTGTAGGCCCCATGACGTTGTTTTAGAAGTGCTGAATCTTAGGCTCCACTTCAGCCTATTGAATCAGATTTTGAATTTAAACAAGAACCATAGGTATATGGGTAACACTTTATACTTTGAGAAGTATTGCCTTAATATGCTAATTGTATAATATGTTCCACTATTAAAAATCTTCTCTGTTTCAATTTCAAAGGTTCTGGGTTAAATCAAGTTTCAAAAGGTTTCTGTACTGAATAGCTTTATAGATTTAAATATAATCATTTGCCATTTTAATCTACAAGAAGCACACATGTTCCAAGAAGTGCTGTGTGTTTCCAAAGATTTTGTCCAGTTAACCCTCTTTAATCCAGAATACTTAAGAAAACTAGGGCTTTGGAGAATGCCTCTTGGAAAAATTGGGGTCACATAACTTTTTTTCTGCTTTTCTCTTAATTTTCACATTTCTGAAAAAGTTCTCTTTTTATTATGTTTATACTCCATCATAACAAACACCCTTATCTCCATTTTATTCTAGTATTAGAAAAGTTTCTGGCTTTTAAACGCACCCTCTTCTGTCTCAGTCTATGTAGCCTGAGTGGGATTGACCTATCCCCAAGGTGTGAGTGAGCTTGTGACTCAGGACTGGGCTATCTTACTGTAGTTTTGGTTCAAGGACAGGCATGTCAACTATATTGGGCCAGTTAAGTTCACTGTAGGATGTTCTAGGGGAAAGGGGAAAAACAGGATGACTATTGTCTTGGGTCATATTATCATATAAGCACCTGGATATAGCTATGCCTGTGGATTACTCTCCTGACTTCTATCCTTTTAAAAGTTATTTTGACTTATGCCTCTGCTGTTTTTAACAGGAAGGCCCTTTTTAATGCATGTAGTTCATTTAATGTACTACTAAGACAGATATTGGACCTTTTTAAAGGACTTGTACTGTCGATGGCAGGTAGATAAAACACGTAAGGCAGGTTACCTTGTTAGTGAATGTTCCTCTGATGTTCATTTTAGATGCTGTGGTTAGGGTCCACTCTAGGGATTCTCTACTTGTTGCCATTGGCAGTGGTCATTAATGCTCTCATAAAAAGCATCTGGTCCCTAAAAACTTATCTAGAAGGGGATGGCAAAACTGGCTGCTCCTCAGATTCATCTGGGAATCTTGTTAAACATTAAGACATTGGGACCACAACAACGCTCTTGGGGTACAAGCTAGGAAGCTATGCCTGTAACAGCCTCCTGTCTGGTGATTTCCAGCACAGAAGAGTCTGGCATTTGTCCATGAACAATGCTAGAAAACCCCTTCTGTAAGTGATCTTTGGCTCCTCCCTGATTTGGGGTGCTCTGTTGCTGAATCCGTTTTTCTCCAAAGTAGTCACACATACAGCCCTCCATCTACTGAGGAACAGATCTTCCAGAGGCAATGAACACTAAGACTTTATATTAAATCCCCCGAGTGTTTTTTTATTTCTTTTTTTTTTCTGCTTCAGAGGGATCAGCTACATTTACAATCTCAATATGTTTTGTCAGAATGTCAAATGTTTAAGTACATCTTTATTCATTATCTCATCAATCCTTATGCAGACTTGCCCAATAAAATACGTAATGTTCAGTTCAATTTGGATTTCAGATAAATCGTGCATTTGTTTTAGTATGTGTCCCAAGTATTACATGTGATATCCTCATATTATAAATGTATTTGTCTCTTTTCATCTGAAAATCAAATTTAGCTAGATATAAAGCATTTTTATGTGTTAAATCTGGGAACCCTAAAACTCATAACAACCTATGAGGAAGACAGAGCAAGCGTTAGATTTTTCTAATTATACAGATGAGAAAACTGAAATTCTAAAAGTCCATAGTTTTCTCCATATCATACTATTAGTGAGCTGTGGAGCAGAAACCAGATCTAGATTATCTCACCTCTGATCCAGGACTCTTACATTTCACCCATCTGGCTCGAGCAATAGTTTAAAAAGGATGATGCTATGCTCCTACGTGCTTCACCTAGCTACACTATTTTAGCATACATTAGGGACATTGGGCCTCTAAGGATGATTTAGCATGTTTTCTGCCTTTGAGTTGATGATCAGATTGTTACAAGTACTTTGAAAGAGGAAAACTATATTTCTAACATGTAAATATATATTCTAACATATGTATAATGTAAGAGCTATATTTCAGGCTGGGCACAGTGGCTCACACCTGTAATCTCAGCATCTTAGGAGGCTGAGGCGGGTGGATCACCTGAAGTCAGGAGTTTGAGATCAGCCTGGCCAACATGGTGAATCTCCATCTCTACTAAAAATACAAAAATTAGCCAGGTGTGGTGGCACGTGCCTGTAATCCTAGCTACTCCCATGGCTGGAGCAGGAGAATTGCTTGAATCCGAAGGTGGAGGCAGTGGGCTGAAATTGAGCCATTGCACTCCGGCTTGGGCAACGGAGTGTCACTCCGTCTCAAAATAAATAAATAAACAACCCCACCCCCATATATTTCTATAAACCAGTAGATTCCCAGAAAATTGGTGGAAAGTAAATTTAGTTAAATATTGGCTAAGTAGAATCCTTTATTGATTTGAAAAAAAGCCTAACAAGTATAACATAATCCATAAAATGAATAAGAGCTAAATATAAATCTTTAGTTGATTAGGGACTAGGAGATTTCCTTGATTGAGTCATAGAGCTAAGAATTCATATCATGGATTGGGGTTCAAACCTTGTGCATTAAAGTTAAATTACCTCGGCTCAAACCCGGTTCTGTCTATCCTAATTCTGTTACCTTAGGCAAGTTGCTTAACTTCTGCTACTCAGATTCTCACCTGTAATATGGGACTAATTAGCATAATCATTTCATAGGTTGTTATGAGTACTAATTAATTTGATACATGTAGAGTGTTTTACAATGGTTTTGGTAAGTGATAAACAATAAATATAAGTTTCTACTATTATTATTATTTTGTTTCTGTAGCTGCTGCTATATATACACATGTGCTGCAATTATTCCAGATTTTCCCTTGCTCCAAATTGCCTTACTGATTCCATTAACTACAACAATGTATCATATAACTTCAAACAGACCTTTGCATCAATATTTCCATTTATGAATAGACTGCAGTGGCTATAAATGGTGAAGGCCTAGACTGGTGCATAAGTTGTCCAATTCTACCCCAAATGTTAAGAAGCAGAATTGCTCTGCTTATGCTCACCTGCAATGTGGTTTCCTGTGTCCGTCTTCTAGGCTTTCAAGCTAGAGATAGTTCAAGCAAGGAACTGCTTTGAAAACATAAATTTGTCATAAATTGAAGCTTTGTGTCTTATCTTCATTTAGCTCATCAGTGGAAGAATGCTGAAAATTCAAAACAATAAGATATACAGCCAACTTGGAGTCCCTGAGTCTGAGCATTTCAGACAAAGTTTTCAGTCCTTTGAACACTACTCCAAAAATGAGTCTGGCTATCATAACCAGCTTCTGTGATGCAGTAGTTTATTCTCCACGTCTGCCAAGAGTTTGAGCATGCGAAGGGTTCTGTGCCCTTTTTTCAGCTGATTGCTCTGCCCTATTATTGCTTACTTTAAAATATTCAGACTGCTAATGTAATATGCAGCACCTGCAAATACTGTGAAATATTAGCGGGATGGTAATGAAAATTGACTGCAAATGTAATGACAACAGGTGAAATTATTAATGGCCTGCTCTTGGAGCAAACCTAAGATATAAACTCCAATGGGCATAAATGGAGTAAGTTCATGACAAGTATGAAAGTATCCCAAACTGCCAAAGTAATAAAAGTAAATATAATAAATCTTTCCTGCAAATATAATAAGGTCCCTAACTGTAAATGTAATAAAACCTATCAACTGCTGCAATATGTTTGGAACATATTATATAGCCTTACAAAGAATTATACCCCCTGCTGGTACAGCCTCAACAATGTCATGCTTTGTCTTCTTCCAGTGAGTCCAAATCTAGCACACTACATGTTGCCCGGTGTATATTAAGTATGACAGAGCGTTAATAGAACCAGGTTTGAATTGAAAATGAAATGCTCAATCCAGATGTGCTCTTTGGCTACTCTGCAAGTAGAGCCAAAGGCTGTGGGTCTCCCACCAGGGGCTGAAATGCTGCCAGGAAAGCTAAGCATGGGAGGTGAGGAATTGATGAATTGCTGGATAACCTTTGTGTAGTTTGGATATGGTGTCTGAATCCGGAAAGTGAGCAGTACATATGACTAAGTGAATGGGGGCAGAGGGATTGGAGTGGGAAAGGAGTGTGGGGTGAAGACGTTCTGTAAAGATCATGTATGTGCCAGGCACAATGCCACATATTTCGTATCTTCCCATCCTTCCTCCCTTTTTTCCTTCTTTCTGCAATTCAGCAAATATCTGTTGAATGCTTGCCAGTTTATAGCTACTAATTATATTCCAGGAATAAAGGAGTAAATAATAAAGTAATCGTTGCTGGACCCATACGACCCTTACATCCTGTAGGAGAATCAGAAAGTAAGCAGGAAATTCAAATACAATGCAATTAAAGCCATTACTCGGCAAGAGCTGAGGGTCTGGGACAGAAATCTGAGGAATATCAACATTTAAGAGATGGTCAGAGTTATATCAAATTTCTCTCTTCACATCCTCTCTCATATTCAGCCAGTTCCCTTTTTTATGTTATGTAAATTATATATAATACTAAAAACTGAGCAGAAATAGGTTACCAGAAATAGCAACAGGACATCATGGCTATAAAGAATAAATCTTGCAAATCTACAAACCCTATAGCCTCTTCTAAGCTAAATGTACATTTTCTTCTAAAGTATTTTATTACAGGTTTCTCAAATCTATACATATATATGTATAATCAAAAGTGAATTTATGACAACCATTGTTGCAATTCAACCACTTACACCCACCCTTTGCAGCATGCCATAAAGTAACCAACATTAACACCTGGTTTATATGGTACCAGGTCTTATTTCTTCATAGAAACTTAAATATACACACATAAACTTTTTGCAATTTTTCATATACATATTACTTTGCATCTTGCTTTACCCAGTAAGATGGATTACATATTAGGTAAATAAATACACAGATAACACATTAATTTAGCTGCATACCAAAGGCTAAAATAAATATTAAAGGCTGCATACTATTTCATGCACTGATTTTTCTGGATTAACCAACATTTGAGATCTTTAGGTTTTTTATTTTTTATTGTTTATTGTTTAGTTTTTTGCAGGACCAAAAAAGCAAAAAAACAAAAACAAACCAAACAACTGAAACAATAATAACAAAAAATTTGCAAAAGGTATTTTTGTGATTATTGCTTTAAAAACATGAGGTTCAGGCCAGGAGCAGTGGCTCATGCCTGTAATGTCAACACTTTGGGAGGTGAAGGCGAGCATATCAACTTGAGGCCAAGTTCAAGACCAGCCTGGCCAACTTGGGAAACCCCATCTCTACTGAAAATACAAAAAAATTAGCTCTGTGTAGTGGCACACACCTGTAGTCCTAGGTACCTGGGAGGCTGAGGCACCAGAATTGCTTGAGGCTAGGAGGCACCGTAGAGGTTGCAGTGAGTTGAGACACACGACTGCACTCCAGCCTGGGCAACAGAGGGAGACTCTGTCTCAAAAATAATAAATGAATAAAAAACATGAGCTTCAATTCTATAATAGTGAAAAGTGAAAGTGAAAATTTAAAGACTGTGGGACTTTTACTTTGCAATAAGCATTGGCAGATTACTTTTCAAAATTCAGGAGCAACTCACATTATTTATCAGAGATCATTATCCAGATATTAGTTCCAGGCTATATTTTATTTTATATCTTTTTTAAAGAGAGATAGAACATGGTTTCTCATTGTTTTCCAACTTCTACCTGTCACTACGGTTGCCATCTTTGTCTTTATTGGCTATTTGAATTTTGTATTCTATGAATTATATGTTCATATAATTTTCTTTTTCTTTTCTTTTTTTTTTTTGTTTTGCTCGGTTTCCAGGCTGCGGTGCAGTGGCATGATCTTGGCTCACTGCAATCTCTGCCTCCTGGGTTCAAGTGATTCTCCTGCCTTAGCCTCGCAAGTATCTGGGACTACAGGCATGAGCCACCACGCCCAGCTAATTTTTGAATCTTTAGGAGAGCTAGGTTTCACCATGTTGGC
The DNA here is from genome assembly GCA_963574635.1 of Cheracebus regulus. NCBI lineage: Eukaryota > Metazoa > Chordata > Mammalia > Primates > Pitheciidae > Cheracebus > Cheracebus regulus. Next base: position 38,576 of record CAUYQU010079274.1, on the reverse strand, counting down.
CAGGATGGTCTTGATCTCTTGACCTCATGATCCATTTGCTGGGATTACAGACATGAGCCACCATGCCCAGCCCATAAAATTTTCTTAATTTATATTTTTGGGGTTTTTTTTTGCATTCATCATGATAGAATCTTAATGTATACTTGAAATGGTAATTATCTACCTTACTATATTGGTTGCAAATATGTTGTTCTTTGACTTTGACTTTGTTAATGGAATTCTTTTTGTGTCTACTTTCTTTTGTGATATCAGGATTTCCTCTCACATTGGTGGGCCTACTTTTTCCCAAAAGAGCTACACCAGAGCTCCTAAATTTTTCTAATGTATACTTTTGAAATTATTTTAAATATATTTACAAAATTATAAAATATACATGCATATTAGTATTTATTATTCAAAAACTATTTTAATATTTATACAAATTGTAATTATTTATATATGAGATAACCTGTACATTAAAATTTTCTGTAAGAATTTTTTGTGTTTGGTGTGTGCTTTGTTTTCTTAGAAGTTGCTAAACACTTATTCTGGCTGTAAAATGAAGCACCATTTTGCTACCTCATTTAATTATAACTTCTCATATATTCAATAATACTTTCATTTGGATCAGTTTTGAAGTCATTATTCCAATCAATATGCCTATACTTATGATATTGCCATAGCATTTTTATTACAATAGCTTTAATATAAGTTTAGTATTTGCTAAGGCAAATTTCCCTCCAGTATTCCTTTTCTTTTCTTTTTTTTTTTTTTTGGCCACAATCAAATTTTATTTTTCCATAAACTTTAATATGAATGTATCCAGTTTTAAAATAATTGTATATTCTAATTTGATTTATAATACATTTACCTTGTAAACATGGGAGGATTTACATTTTTGTAAATTATAATCTTATCAAAACAGATGGTTACTCCTCTATTTGTTCAGATATTAGATTGCATATTTCCATAATTGTTGTGTTCTTCATGAGATTTGTCTCCACTTTTTATTTTAACTGGAAAGCAGTGGAAATACTATTATACTAAGGTATTTATCAGTCTCTAATTTTAATGGTTTATCTTTTCGTTGTGTGCATGTGTTTTTTTAAATGGTTTATCATTTCGTTGTGTACATATTGTTTTATTTTAATTAAATTATTCCAATGATTATAATTATAAAATGATATTGTCTATTAAGGGAAAAAAATTATTGTCCAATGATCATATAGATTTATATACATATTTCATTTTTGACACTGCATTAACTAGCATTTTCAAATCATATAAAATCACGTTTTGCTCCTAATTTTAATGGAAATATTAAATTTAATTCCTTAGAATGATTTTTCCTGTTTGTTTGAATAGTATTTTGTCCACTAGTTTCCTTAGAATTTTTTGATTAAAAAAAGCCTGAGTTGTATCAAATGTATTTTTTAATTCATAGCTATATTAATTAGTCTTTTTAAATAAATTGATTTGATCTATTTTATACAGGTATTAATTCAGTATTTGGGTAATGTGGCTCAATTTTATAATTTTATTTATGCTATACTGTCATTTTGTAATATGGAATTTAAATTCTAATTTTAAGAATTGTGCATTATCATTAAAATATGATCAGTGCAACTTTTAAAACCTTTTTTATCTTGATTATATTTGGATATTAAAATTTCACTTGTTTCTAAAGGTAAAATAGGGGCTTTCAATCTTTTTTGATCTATAGAATTCTTTTATAGCCCTGGATTGCTTGTTATTTAAATATGATATAAAAATCATGTATAAAGAAATCCAAGGTAATTTCTTTTTAAATTGGGAAATATTTCATTTATACTACTATCTTTTTTGTAGTTTATGTCAGTTTAAGTTCTCTACTTTTTTAGCATCAATTTTGATCATTTATACATTGGTAAGTAATCATGTCTTTTCATTTTTAAATATTCCAATTTGTTCTAGTTTTTCTCACAATATTTGCACATAAATATTTTAAACCTAAAAATATAATATGTCTCCTTTCTGATTTCTCATAAGATGTGTTTTTGTTTCCTTAATTACAATTTTGTCTTTGTAAACCTTTTTAAAAAATCAACCCACAGGGTTTTTAGAAATAATTTCTATAAATGATTTTTGTTTTCTATATTTTAATAATCTCATGTTTTTGAAAGTTGCTTTCCTTTGATTTTCAAGAACTGTAAACAATAGCTAAATTTTGCAAGGACTGTAAATTAGTAATGACCAAAATATATTCACAAATATTGTGGCCTCTCCTAATTCAAATATATATTCAGACAAATTTTTGTCTGGTTGCTCTAATTATGTGTTCATTATTTTATATTTATTGTTCCTTTATTGTTATTTTTAGTTATTTTCAATTATATGTGTGTGTGAACCTCATCATTTTCATATCTTATGGACAGTAACATACAAATTGGGTTAATTTTTCAGAGTCTAGACATTTATATTCCCCCACTCTTCTTGCACTTACTTGTGAATTAAAATTCCTCTCAATTAGCAGAAATAATATACAGTACATCAATAAACAGTATTGTCTAAATCTTTCTTCTCTAGTTTGATTTATTTCATTGAGCTATATTCCCAGATATAGTTGTAACAGACAAATCTTCCAGTGTTCCCTCTATTTTCTATTTTTCACAGCCTTGTGCAATTTCCTCCCTTTACATGTAGTGGTGAAACTAGCCCAATTGTACTGTAGAATTGATGTCCAACATTTTTTTGATAAACGTAGACATTGACTCTCCTGGTCTTAAAGCTTGAAACTTAAATTAATCTCATCTGAGTTTCTTCCTCAGGAAACTTGCCTTCAGGCCTCCCAGGTAGTATGAAGGAACTGAAACTCACCAGATCGCTGCATCCAGACAATTAGATGCCGGGCCTCTCATTCATCATGACTGCCTAACGAACCACTGGCTTCCTGTTAACCAGCTCCTCTTCCTTACCTCTCTCTAATTCCTGTTTTCCCAACCATAGTTAATTTCTTCCCTGCTATATGAACCCCTAAATTTAGCCAGTATGAGACACATTTGAGACTGATCTGTTCTCGTTGGCTGTAGCACTCAAATAAAGTTTTCTTCCCCAGAAATACTCATTGTCTCAGGGATTTGCTTTCTGTGCAGTGAGCAGCAGGACTTAGACTGAACCCCTGGCATTTATGTAACAGTGGTGGCCTGTGACTTTAAAGAGCGGAATATGGCAAAGGTGATGGAATATATGTGATTATGTGTATATGATTATATTTACGTAAGATTGTAGTGCCTGTCTTACCAGAGTTTCTCTCTACTGGCTTTGAGGGAGCAAGAGGCTATGTTGGGAAGCCCTGTGTGGCAATGGATTGTGGGTGGTATCTGGGAAGTGAGGGTAGTCTCCAGCCAACAACTAGCAAGAAATAGATGCCCCCAGTGTTACTACTGCAAAAAACTGAAATCTACAAACAACTCAAATGTGGAAGTGAATCATTTCCATTAGAACCTGTGATATGACTTAATTCCTGGCTGACATCCTGATTGCAGCCTGTGAGTCCCTTTGAGAATCTGGTTAATCATGCCCAGACTCCTGACCTACAAAACTGTGATATAAGAAATACGTGTTGTTATAAGCTGCTAAGTATTTAGAAGTACTGTCATGTATCAATAAAAATACAGGAGTATTATCAGGTCATATGGTAGTATCTCTCCAATATAGTGACACGTTTTAAAACTTATCTCCAGAAAGATTGTCTGCATTAGGTAGAATAGAAATATCAGAACCACCAAAAGTTATCTATTTTAATCACATCTTTTCATATGTTAAGTGATCATTTCAGATTTTAATTTTTAAAATTGATTTTAAAATTTTAAAATTGCTCTTATTTTAAAATTTAATTTGTATATATATATACATAAATATATATGTATATATATTTACATATCTATGCAGTCATATATGTGCGTGTACACACACACACACACACACACGCGCGCATATATATGCAGTCTTTCCTCAGTATCTGTGGGGAATTGGTTCTATGACTCCCTGCAGACATAAAAACATCCATGGATGTTTAAGTTCATTATATAAAATAGTATAGTATTGATATCAATTTAAAAAATTTTTTTGATCTGCAATTGTTTGAATCCACTAATGCAGAAACTATGGATACACAAGGTACATGTATATATAGTCAAACATATAGTTGCTTACTAATGAGCCTAAAAAATTGTCAAGGATTTATCTGCTATTTGTTTTATCACTGATGTGAACTGTCAGCTCCTGTCCTTTGCCTCTTGGCTGAATGTGATAATTAAACTAATATAACTTTTAAAATCAGTTCTGAAATCTTTTGTAGTGCAAAAGATTTTCCTTCACGTTATTTAGGCAATTTCTATATTATGGAAATATCTTCTTTGCTCTCAGTTGCTTCTCTTGACATGCCAACCAAATATGGTAATCAAACTTTTAATGTAAAATGGCATTTTTGAGCACCGACTGTATGCCAGTTCCTTCATGACACAGGGTCCTTGGGTGAGATGTTCATGAATCTCTAGCATTGTACACACTGACCGGCATATACTATTTGCTCAATAAATCATTATTAGATACAAAAGGCAATATTAGATACAAAAATCATATCTAATTGAGTGATTTGTGTAGAAGAGAAGAACCAACTTGAAAGTGAAGAGAATTCATGTAGAAATTGCTAAGTTTGTGGTCTACTAATGTGCTCTTTGCTTGGAAGGCTTGCCTTACACCACACCTCCATGTATTATTTTATATTGAAGTCTTAAAAACACTTTCATTTGATCCTTTTCAAATATCAGTGAACTTGGTATACAGGTATATTTATCTAAACTCAAAAATCAGGGAGTTAAAATAACTTGTTCTGTGACAGAGAGGTATCATATATCAGAACGGGAGCAAGAACCTGAACTTCTTGCTACAAATCCATTGCTTTCATTATTCAAGCTATTTGAAACTGCTTATTTTATTGTATTTTCCTGTTCAATGAAGTCTCTTGTACTGGTGTGTTACTGGTTATCTATTCCATGTATTAGGTTCTGTCTCTCCGGCAAGATCATGAGTTTTATCAGGGTAGGCACTTGGTCTTATATCTTTGTTCTATGTAACATGGAATTTTGTAGATCCTCAATAAATAGCTATTGAAAATTAGATTAAATGACATTTCATTTATGATTTATTTGTCCATACACTCTCACCTTTGAACATCTCAACTCCCTTGTTCCCCTTCAGATATAGGCATTACACAGCTAAATCTGGTGTTAGGCTATGCTAATGATGTGGAACATGAAAAGTACACTCTTTGCAGTCTTCAAATGACAGAACAGAAATGAATGGGTTATGCTCTGATTTATACAGTGTCTTTGGTTAGACCACACATGCTATCTTTCTAAGTACCCAGATTATAAAGCACAGGCGTGGAAAACTCAGAGGCAGCTATACATCACGGAGGATGACTATACTCCCCTACCAGACCAGTTAAAGGAAAATGTATCTATCTATTTTATTTCCCTATGCAGTAACCATGATGACTTTATGGAAAGTTTCATTTCTTATATGATCTTTGGTTAAATATTATATTTAATTGTTTTCATAGTCATTCTTACAACATCTTAAAAGTGAATCTTCATTTTTTTGACAATAAATCTTTGTGAAAGAACTTAACGTAGGGTTTTGGATTCTTTTGAGTGCTGGGGAGTAAATACATATACTCCAGGGATCAAGGAAGATACCTTTACCTTTCATCATTTTCTATCCCAAATGTGTTTCAGCAGCATTATATATATAGCCTTTTGAACCTTATTTCTAGCCTTTGCTAATTCTGCCTCTTTTATTTGGAATATTTTCTTTAGGGTATTTCCTTCTTATACTTGAAGTCTCATCATAGGATTTTAATCCCCTTGGAAAGCTTCCCAGCCCTCCTCTTTGCCCCTAGTGTATTTCCTGTATATACCTTTAGCATGTCTTGTGTTAAAATTATTTCTTCATGTCTCTATTTTTTTCACTAGGTATGTTCTTTTTGGAGGTTGTGGTAGTACCATTTTCATCATTATATCCAAAGCAGTTAGTACATAACTTACCACAACTGCCAATAGTTCCTGAATTTAAAAGGGATAGTTAATTATTTAATAAAAGCTTGCTATAGCCATTGTGCAGGCTAAATGGGAAAATGCATATAAATAAATAAATGTTTCTGGTGATAAAGAGGAAATACCTTAAATGTACAACTAGCAGATAGGATAGAAAATATTTGGTGATTCCTTTAATATTATAAAGAAGAGGGAGGAGTCAAGTTTAACTTCATACTTTCTGATCTTGATAAACAGTGATGTGTGATGCCATTGTCCAAGATGAAGTGCCTAGATGGAGTTATGCATGTGCCGGGATGCTGATTAGCGATGCCTGTGTGACATCTGAGAAAGTACACGGTTTAGATGGAAATGCGTCATTATCAGAGTTCAGTAATGTGATTTGCATTCATTTCTTATTCTGCCTGAAAAGTCCTTCCTCTCATTCTTCATTTTGGTAATTGCGGCCTGTTTTCAAAATTCAACCCGGGTCCCCATCCTCTGGGGAGCCTTGCCTAACTTGCGAATTAGAGGCAAGTTCTCTCCTGTGAACACATCTTGCCTCTCTCTGACATAGAACTCATCATATCACACTGTCTCAGAGGAGATTCTCAACACTTATTCATTTATTTTTCAATGAAGATGTATGGAATCAATAAAACTGATCTCCATAAAAAGAAAATAAATTGTTTAGTTCCACCACACTAAAAATTAGCCTTCACTGTAAAAATGGAAAAGAAACAATATAACCCAACAACCCAGAAAGCACAGATCTTTATTAAGGCCAGATGGATTTTTTTTTCCTTTCTCAAATGAAGGCCTGTTATAGCAAACATTAGAGACGATATCGTTTTACTTTTAATTTGTATTCCCAATTTCAGAATTACAAGAGTAAAATCTTCTTCAGATGATGTTAAACTTAATTTGTTCTGCACTGACTGTTTTTTAAATAAGGATCCTACTTGGAGTTTCAATCAGTTGGTTGGAAGGAAATCCAGGACTCCAAAATCACGTAAACCTTCTAATGTCAAGAAACATGTCAGCCCTCACTTTAAGAAGCAACCCTTATAGAGAGTAAATATCAAAAATAAAAAAAAAAACTCTTTAAAGTGACACTCAATAACAGGCGTTGCCCTGTCTGGGCATGAAAATTTCACTGTCACAGTCTCAGGTCTATCTGTATGGTTTCAACATCTTTTAATAACAGGCTTGGAGGCATTGTTTAGGAGATTTTAGGAAGAAAAATAAACTACTTATGAAAATAGGACAATCATTTAAACCATATACATTTGCCATCTAGCTGTATAGAGTTTCTTAGATATACTAACCATAAGTAGCACATTATAGGGATTTAAGGTAAACGCCCTTCTTTAAAAAAAAGTTCATTAAATATTTCTGGGTAATTGACTTCTCTGTAACGCTTTAGATTTCTTTTCTTTTTTTTTTTTTTTTTAGTTTTAAGTATCCTATTGAGGGTGATTCTGATATTTACATTCCATACTTAATATAGCAGTGATAAGAACCCTATAATACATGTCACATAATTCAAATATATCCTATATTGCAGAGCCTAGCCCAAAGTATATTCAACAAATATTCTTTCCTGTACATTTCTAAGACCTCTTTGATAAAGAAGTTACTACTTTGTGAATGTGATAAAGTACTAATTTAGCTTTGTTAAGCATGTTTTCACACAGTATTTTTTTTTCCATTGTAGTACCACTATACAGTGTAAGTGAGAACATTTAAGCTGTAGCCATCCTTGAGATCTATAAATCTGCCAGTTATCGATCCAGCCTTATGGAAAGGCACAGAAAGAGAGCCTAAATTGTGCTGAGCAGTGGATTTTTAAAAAACACAATTGCATTTCTTTGACTAGGGGCTCTGGTACAGTAATTACTTTTCTTCAAAGAAACTTCTTAGCCCATCACAATGGCAACAGACCTAATAAAGCCAAATGGATCCCCAAAGTTATTGAAGCTGATCTTCTAGGTGATAGAAGCTATTTCCTTTAGTGTGAAAAGGAGCACATGGCTGGCCTTTATTTCCTTTTTATAAAATTCAAATGAAGTCCCATTTTGCTACCAAACCCTGCATGATCTGTCATCCCTGCAAATTTTTAAGTACTTACAAGTTATTTGATTTTCAAGTAAATTACCCATTGGATTTTAGTTTGTCATCATTGTTGTTTAGGGGACTAAAAATGTCCTAGACTACCTCATCAGTTGGATAAGATTGCAGACAAAATGTACGGGAATCTTTCCACCAAGTTGCTAGCAGAGGCAGTGTTGCAACTTGGAACCCCCAAATGCCCATACCTCTATGTAGGGCCATGGGCTCTACTTGCCATGGAGGCTAATGCTAGGAAAGGAACTTAACCTATTTGAGGTAAACAGTTTGAAGTGGTTTTTCAGGTTTATCAGGGCCAAAACTAGAGTGAAGTCAATGAGGCAACTAAGGTTCAGTATTTAAAAAGGCTTTGAACAATGAGAACACATGGACACAGGGAGGGGAGCATCACACACTGAGGTCTGTGGTGGGGAGACTAGGGGAGGGACAGTGAAGGGTAGGGAGTTGGGGAGGGATAACATGGGGAGAAATGCCAGATATAGGTGATGGGGATGGAGGTATATATATATATATATATATATATATATATATATATAGGCTTTCCTCTCCAGGTCATAAAAGTGCCTCACTTGGCTTACCATTGTCCTCACCAGCTTGTCAAGTTTTTTCATGTGTGATTAAGGCAATCAATAGTCGGGCATTTCAATCCAAAGGTCATCATAACGTTACGGACAGGAGACAGAGAAACACTAGGTAGAAGAGGGCTGTTCCCTGGCAAAAATCCCACCCTCAACCCTGGAGACCCATGGCCCTAAGTGGGAATAGGCATTTCTGTTTTTGTGCCCAAAAAGTAGCCCTTTTGGTCCACCATGCCCTGCTATCCTGTACCCGTATAAACCCTGAACCCCAGGCTTCAGGAGCAGACAAGCAGATAAGCGGACAAGGAGACAAATGGCAAAATGGCAGGGCAGAGAAAGAGAGAAGGGCAGGAATGTCTGAACATAGAGAGGAGTCTGGCGGGGGTTGGGTGGAGAGGAGTTTGGCCAGAGGAAAATAATCTTCCCACTCCATCCTCTTCCTGCTCCCCATCCATCCCACTGACAGCCACCTTCACTGCTCAATAAAACTCTGCAATTCATCCTTCAAGTTTGTGTGTGACCCAATTCTTCCAGGATGCTGGACAAAAACTCAGGATACAGAACGCTGTCATACTGGTACTCTGCCCTTGCAGAAAGGTAAAGGGTCCACTAAGCTGGTTAACACTCAAGCCATCCATGGATGGCAAGACTAAAATGGCACACTGTAACACATGCCAACTTGGGCTCCTGCATCTATCTGTCTATGTGCTCCCCCTCTCACAAGGGATTTGAGTAGTGACAGTGACCAAACACACAAGCCACACCCCTGTTGTTTTTATAGTGAACATTTGTGTTCACTGTAAATCAATTTTTGTCATAAGAGTTTTACTTTTACAAGCTCAATTTGACCTCCCTATAACACTGTGACATAGTTACTAATAGTGTCTCCATTTTAAAGATGAGGAAACTGAGGCACAGAGAAATAAAGTAACTTGTCAAAAATCTCAGAAAAAGTTTAAGAAAGAGCTGGATTATGCCTGTAATCCCAGCACTTTGGGAGGCTGAGGCGGATGGAACACGAGGTCAAGAGATTAAGACCATCCAGGCTAAATGGTGAAACCCTATCGCTACTAAGATACAGAAATTAGCTGGGCATGGTGTTGCACACCTGTAGTTCCAGCTACTTGTGAGGCTCAGCCAGGAGCATTGCTTGAACCCAGGAGGCAAACGTTGCAGTGAGCTGAGATTGCGCCACGGCACTCCAGCCTGGCACCTGGCAACAAAGCAAGACTCAGTCTCAAAAAAAAAAAAAAAAAGAAAGAAAAAGGTTTAAAACACAAGCACACTAAATTGAAGAGCTGGGATTCAAAGCCATATTGAAGGACTCATTGCCATTTTAGAAGAAACTCCAGAGCATCTTTCCAGGCAAGCTGGAGGCACAGAGTGACAGCCTGAGTTCTGGGCTTGGTGCAGTATCATCTCAGGACTTCTCTTTGGCTCAGGATGTAACTGAAAGAAATTGGAAAGACTATTCTAAAGAAGGCAGAACTGGGACTGCATTAAATTATTAGGGCTTTCATAACAAAATACCACAGGTTGGGGGCTTAAACAGCATAACTTTAATGTCCTACAGTTCTGGTGGCTAAAAGTTCAAGAGCATGGTGTTGTGAGGTTTGGTTTCACCTGAGGCCTCTCCTTAACTCATGGACAAGTGCTTCTCATTGTAACTTTACATGGTCTTTCCTCTTTGTGTGTGCACCTCTGATGTCTCCTCTTCTTCTTATAAAGACACCAGTGGTATTGATTAAAAGCTCCACCCTTATTAGTTTGCTTCACTCTACCTCTTTAAGGCCCTATCTATAAATACAGTTATATTGGAAATTAAGACATCAACCTGTGAATTTGAAGAAGGATACAATTCAATCCAAAGCAGGTACATAGAGGCAAGATGATTTATATTATCCAAAGGATAAATGTTAGTCAGCATAGGCAAGGATCAGATGCAGTAACAGACAATCTTCAAATCTTAGTGAATTAATACACTAACCATTTATTTTTTGTTCATGCTATAGATATACTCTGGCTAAGCAGTGACTCTATTCATGTATTCTGGGACCCAGGATTTCAGAGACATATCTTGACACATGCTTTCACCAATGTACAGAAGAGTAAAAGGAAAATTGGACAATTGTACACTGGTTTAAAGCTTTCAGCTTCTTTTAATATTTCAGCAGCCAAAAAAAAATCACATAGCTACATTTAAACTGAAAAGAGGTAAAAGTAAAATCCTACTACTGTATGCCTTGAGGGATCATACAGATACTTGCTAGAAAGAGAAGCAAGTTTCAGATCATCAGCAAAATATCTGTTATTGCCTTAGTGGACTGGGAGTGAGGGGACCGCTTTAAGGATGTAGGCTGTTTCAAATATTTTTAATTTTTTTCCTTTGGTTTGATTTTGGTTTTGGGTTAGAGGAATAGTTTATTTACTTTGTATGCAAGATATTTAGCATTTCTAGCCATGCCCAATAAAAGACATTAGCTCCTCCCTGCCTCGTAATGATAACTAAAAACATCACACACCACCAAATTATCAAAAACCATTGAGGGAGGGAATTGTGGGTTGGATGAACCTACAACTGGGATACAGTATTGTAATTTAGTAATGTTCACTAAAACCTAAGGCTCACTTCTCAATCCCAGGCCCCATATCTGTTTGTTGGTCAAAGAAACACAAAATTAACTTACAAAGCTTGCTCATGTTTTCATCACAAGAAATAGGGATGGGGTGATGGAGTCATACTGCCCACCAAAAGTAAATCACTAGAATATAAATAATTCTGTAAGAAATATGAAATCAGGGAAATCAATGGAAAAGAGAGAGAATATAGACCAAAGGAAATAAAGTACGGTCTGATATTGCCCTGATAGCTGCAGAATTTCCAAAGAGAATTTTGCTAAAATGCCTGTAGCATTTGAACTTAAGAAGTAAACCTAAATATTAATTGCAGCAAATCATAAATACCATAATTTGCAGAAACCATGTGGAAATACTCAGCTGAGTGTATTGTGGTTTGCAAATATAAAGACAGAAACATATTGGTCTTGCTGACTAAGGCCAACACCACTACTAGTGAAATACACTGCTTTTAATACCTCATTTCACTGTTGTTTTGCAGCAGTAAAACATATTTGTAATTATGTAGCTTCAAGCATTTCTTATGGAAAATTACTTTTCCTTAACATAATGATCTTTTAAGTTGTGGTAATGCTTCATTTTAATTCCAAAACTATTTATACCACTTACAGTTAGTGCCATATGATTTAGAGGTCCTATTTTATGGCCCTCTTGTTCATTACTATTTTGTTGCATAAATATTTTCTCTTTAATATTATTTTTTAAATGCTAGTATAAGTTTGGCAAAGGAGAAGGCAAAATTAACATTGTTTTTGTTTCTGCATATTTTAAAAGGCAAAAAGAACAGAAATTCAGAAGATTATTTTTTAAATAAAGAATATTTAGGTAGTTTAAAAATTAATACGTTAAACACCAACACCAACATCTTTTCTGTATAAAATCAATAATCAGATAAGAATTTAATGAAAGAAAAATTCTCATACATGATAGCAACAAAAAAGATGAACTCTAGAATAGATTTAGCCTTAAATATACCAGATTTATATGACAATACATTTTTCTAAAATTATTTTGAGAGACACAAATGAAGTTTTAAGTAATTGAATACTCTTGTATTTGAACTTCATACTGTATAAGTTTTAATTCTCATAAAATTTATCTATAAATTTAGTGTAATACCAATTAAAACAATAGATTTCACTGAAAATAAATAGGGTATTATATCCAAAAAAATTATAAGAATAAAATTTTAAAAATAAGAACAATGTATCAGACAAGCTATGGAAGTTTGTTATAAAAATATAATAATTAATGTGATTTTCTAATGGATGAGTGTATCAATCAGGGTAGATTAGGATATGCTGCAGTAACAAAGAAACTCAACATCTTTGTGGCTACAACAGAGGTTAGTTTTTTGCTCATTCTAGAATCTACTGAAGGTCACCTCTGAGCTCTGTCCATAAGTCTTCAGTCTAAGATTTAGGGTAATGAAACAATATCATCTTGACCACTGCGGACTACAATGGCAGTTGAAAGAGTGTGCATGTATTTTGCATTAATATTTAAATGTTCCATTACCTATCACTTCTGTTCACAACTCATTGGTCAGAAATGCTCCCATCTAATTACAAAGAGGTCTGGGAAATGGAATCTCACCAGGTACCTGGAAGACAGAGAGCCAGACATATTTGGTGGTCAACAGTAATGAATTACACAATCTGATATAAGCAGATCAAGAAAGCAGGCAGTAGTATCCAAACAGGAAATATGAGAATGAAGATTCCTATAATGTTTGAAATACAATATTGAAATTTTGTGTTTGTATGTGTAGGAGGGGGTTGTGAATGTTTTACAAAAAAGCGTATTATTTATTAAAGAAAGATTTACCTTTTTACCTTGTACCCACAATATGATTGGTGCTGTTACAGATTCCAAGAATATGACAGAGAACAAAACAAACAAAAATTCCTACCTTTAGTTGGCTTACTAAAGACACAAATCTGAAGAATGCATCATCTGTGCCCTTGTGGACTATAAGCTGTCCACAAAACTGTGGATGTTACTGAGAACATATATAATCTTCTTATGCATTTTAAAATCACATGTGCACTACCCTTGCAAGTAGACTGTTTGAGTACTTGTTTTAATTCTTCATTTCCCTTTAGGCCTTCATATTTTTGAGGCTTGGAACACATATGATATCCTAAAATAAGACATTTGGTGATTGAAGAAGCCACAGAAGCAAGATGGTCACTCTGACCTTTTCCTATTTTCCTGCATGAAGTAAGGTCATAAAGAAATTCTCTGACCTACCTTGTCTGAAAGTAGGTCACAAGATCCTCATTCCAGAGGGGTCCTGCCCCATGTTTTGGGAGGAAAAACTTGCCACATAGCGCAGCCAAGAAGAATCTGAACAGACCTTTCTGAGTTTTCTCTGATTTATTACCATTAATTCAAATCCTTTTGGTCCAATCATATTTCTCCACAACTATCCTCTTCTTTCGTCAGACATAGCATAAAAATACACAATTTTTCCTTGGTAATGATTTCTGTAGGCTCTGATGCCATGGAAAACTTTGATTAAATAAATTTGCTAAGCTTTGCTACTGTTAATCTATGTTTTGTTACATGGGTATCAGCCTTGGTCTTTGTGATAAGTGAAGAAAAGTCAGTACTTTTCTCTCCTATAATGTCCAATTTTAGTTTATTTTCAATAAACTTTCAAAACACTGAAATTGGTGCCTTTTTTTACTGGTTAGCTTTTGCTTTTGAGGCCACAGTCTATATAAAAATGCTTCTAATTAACTATTTTAATATCAAAAAAAGTTTATTATCTTACACAAAATTATATATATTAATAGAAACAAACACTAAAGTCAACCAGAAAGAATAACATAATTCCTTGTAACCTACCACCTATAGATGTTCATTTTCAATATATTGATATATTTTTATTCATTTTATTATATAATAACTAGCTTTTGAGACAGCCACGTGTAAAAGGGTTCCTGGAAAAACTCCAGCCAGCTTGTGCACTAGGAGGAGTGCACAGTGGGTTGGAGCTGTGATAAGTTGGCACCCTTTGCAGTAGGGAGGGTCCTGACCTCTCTCTCCTGTTATGGGTGGTGCCTGTGATTCAATCTGTGAGGTGGGAAGTGCACTAGTAGGACTCCGGCTGGGCGAAGGGTCTCTCTTTCTCTTTTTCTTTCTTTCTCTTTTGCTTTCTTTCCTTCCTTCTTTGTTTCTTTTCTTTTTCTTTCTTTTTTCTCTCTTTCTTTTCTTTCTCTTTGTTTCTGTCCTTCCTTTCTTTCTCTTTCTTTCTTTCTTTCTTTCTTTCTTTCTTTCTTTCTTTCTTTCTTTCTTTCTTTCTTTCTTTCTCTTTCCTTCCTTCTACCTTTCTGCCCAAAAAATTCCATTTTTTTTTCCAACTCTTCAAAGTATCTGTGAGCCTAATCTCTCATGGCTGTTTGACAAAAACCCAGCTTTTAGCTGAACTAAGGAAAATGTCCTACATCACTAATTTTTTTAAGTTTGAAACAACCTAATAAACTTATGACTGCCTTTCATCTTAACATCAAGTAATTTTTATAACACGTCTACATTTTTCCTATATGTTTTTCCATTATGTTCTTCTACTGAATAGATTTTTTAAGCAGTTTTAGATTCCAAGTTAAATTGAGCAGAAAATATGAAGATTTTCTCATACCCAAAACCTCAGCATGCACAGTTTCCCTTACTATCAACATCTCCCACCAGAGTGGTACGTTTGTTACAATCGATGAACCTACACTGACCCATCATTACCACTTAAAATCCATAGTTTTTATTAAAGTTTGCTCTTGGTACTATATATATGATGGGTTTTAACAAATGTATAATGACATACATCAACCATGATAATATCATGCAGAATAGTTTTTCTTCCCCCCAAGTAATTTGAGCTCCATTTGTTCATCTCTCCACCCACCAGCATCCCAGGCCTCAGCAGTCACTGAATTTTTTACTGTTTCCATAGTTTTGCAGATTTAATTTGGTGCCTTCTCTATTTATAAGAGATTGTTGTGGTTTAGAGTAATCCTTCTCTTCCTGGTATAGAGAGGGAAACACATTTACAAATGGAGATTTCATTATAAATATAAATGCCCTTACAAAAGAGTAGCTTACATTCTGTTTACAGAACCTCTCCCATGTGTGCTATTTCACAAAATTATCAGCTCAAAATAATCCTTCTGCCAGAAAGGCATATTTTGGGGTGACATATTCTAGTCTCCCACAGTGTATTTATCTGGTCTCCTATATTTATGTATATTTCTGGGCTTTCTATTCTGTTACATTGGTCTATTTTTCAGTTGTTTCACCAATACCATGCTCTCTTCATTATCATACTTTTATAGTAGGTCTAGAAAGCAATGAACTTGTGTATAGTAATCTTGTATTATGGTATGTATCCCCAAAAAGTTCATGTATTGGAAACTTAATTGCCGTTTTAACAGTATTAAGAAGTATGGTAGGCTTTATGAAGTAATTAGGCCATGGAAGTGCACCCCGTATGAATGGAATAATGTCTTCATTGCAGGAGTTGGTTAGTTATCTTAGAAGTGAAGTCCTGATAATGGCATGAGATTGGCTCCATCTTCTTTTTCTGTCTCCTGTGAGCTCACTTCTGCCTTTCATCTTCTGCCATAGAACGACCTTTGACAGATGCCAGAACCATCTGGGAGGCTGAATTTCCCAGCCTCCAAAATCATGAGCCAAATAAACTTCTATTATTTGAGAATTACTCAGTTTGTGGTATTCAATTATAGCAACTGTAAACGATACAGAAAATTGGTATCAAGTGGTCAAGTTGTTGCTATAACAGATACTTGAAAACATGGGAATGGCTTTGAAATTGGGTAGGAGGTGGAAGCTGGAAGAATTGGAAGGAGCAGGCTAGAAAATACCTGTATTGTCATAAACGATGCATTAAGTGAAAATCTGGTGAACACCCAGAAGAGAAGACAGGAAATTCTTAAACTTCTTTAACGTTACTTAAATAGTCATGACCAGAATGCTAGTAAAAGTACAGAGAGTAAAGACCATTCTGATGAAGGCTCATATGAAATGGGAACAAGAAATTAGAATTGGATTGAAGACAATTCTTATTATGAAGCAGCATAAAACAGCTAACATTTTTCATGCCCAATAACTCTGTGGAATGCAGAACTTAAGAGGGATGAACTAGGGTACTTGGAAGAAATACCTAAGCAGCAAAGTATTCAGGCTGCCATATGCTTACTTTTAACTACATAAGATGAGATGCAAGAGGAAAGGATGGACTTAAAGATAGAATGTATAATTAAAAGAAAAGCAGAGTGGAAAGATAATAAAAAATTTGAAGTTTGGTCATGTAAAAAGTACAAAAGTGTATTCAGAAGACAATAATAAGTGTGTGGCCAAGCACCCAATTGCTAAAGATAATGCCATGGATAGAAGCATGCCTGGTGCTATTTCTCAAGACAATAAAACAAAGACCCTGAAGACATTTCAGAGATATTTTAGTCTTCCCTTCTTGTTAGAGACCAGAGCTCTTGGAGTGCAGAATGTTCTGGGAGGAAAAGCCTAAAGTGCCCATCATAGACTCATTACCTAGGGCTGCCCACAGACTTTGCTCCCCACATTCTGATATGACACTGCCTGGCCACCCCAGCCATGGTTTAAGCAGACCCAGGTGTGACTCGACGTACCACTCTGGAAGGTATAAGCTATACATTTTGGCAGCAGCAACATGATGCTAAGTCTGCAGACTCACAAAATGCAACTGTGGGGCCATGGCTTACTCCACCTAGATTTCAAAGGCTGATGTGGACAGCTTGGGGGTCCAGGCAGTGCCTTGCCACACGGGTGAAGCCACCACAGAAAGCTCCAGTTAGGGCAATGATAAACAGAAATGTGAGGTTGGAACTTCTGCAGTGTTCCCACCAGGACAATGACAGGTGGAGCCATGAGAGAGGGCCTGCCACTGAGACCGCAGGGTATTAAAACTACCAGCATGCAACACCAGTCTGGGAGAAGCATGAGCTGAGTTTAGCAAAGGCATGAGAGAGGGGCTCTTCCTAGGGCTTTAGGAGTTCTAACATTGTCCCAAATTATCCAGGGAATGGGACATAGAGTCAAGAAAGACTATTCTAGAGCACTAAGATTTAATATTTGCCATGTTGAGTTTTGGATTTACTTAGGACCAGTTACCCACCCTTTTTTTTTTTTTAAATCTTACCTACTGCTCTCTTTTGGAATGGGAATGTCTGTTCTATGCCTGTCCACCACTGTATTTTAAAATAGATAATTTGTTTTTATTTCACAGGCTCCCAGCTGGAAGGAATTTGCCACAGGATGAATCATGCCAAAATCTCACCCATAACTCATTCAGATGAGACCCTGGACTTTGAACTTTTGAATTGATGCTGAATGAATTGTGACTTTGGGGGCTATGGAAATGGAATTGATGTACTTTGTATGTAAAGAGGACATGAGTATTAGGGGTCGGGGTGGAATACTATGGTTTGAATGTACCCTCTAAAAATTCATATGTTGGAAATTTAATTACTGTTGTAAAAATACTAAGAGATGGAGCCTTTAAGAGGTAATTAGGCCATGACATCCCTGCCCTTATGAGGGGATTAATGTATAGAAGTTATACTGGAAGTGGGTTGCTTATTGTGGAAGAGGGCTCCTGATAAAAGAATGAGTTTGTCCCCACTTCCTCTCTCTATCTCATGTTCTCACTTTTACCTTCTGCACTTCTGCCATGGGATAATGCAAAACAAAACAAAAGGGCCCTGGAAAGATGCTGGCATCTGGGTATTGGACTTCTCAGCCTCCAGAACTGTGAGAAATTATTATTTTCTTATTCATGGATTATCCAGTCTGTGGCATTGTATTAGTCTGTTCTCATATTGCTAATAAAGATATACCCAAGACTGGGTAATTTATAAAGGAAAGAGGTTTAACTGACTCACAGTTCCACTTGGCTGGGGAGGCCTCACAATCGTGGTAGAAGGCAAATGAGGAGGAAAGTTGTGTCTTAAATGGCAGCAGGCAGGAGAACTTGTGCAGGGGATCTCCCATTTATAAAACCATCAGATTGCATGAGACTTATTCACTACCACGAGAACAGCATGAGGAAAACCACCTCCATAATTTAATTGTCTTCACCTGGCCCCAACCTTGACACCTGGGAATTATTACAATTCATGTTAAGGTTTGGGTGGGGACACAGCCAAACCAAATTATCTCACCACAGCCCCTTCCAAATCTCATGTCCTCACATTTTGAAACACAATCATGCCCTTCCAACAATTCCTCCAAGTCTCAACTTATTCTAGTATTTACTCAAAAGTCCAAGTCCAAAGTCTCATCTGAGACAAAGCAAGTCCCTGCTGCCTATGAGCCTGTAAAATCAAAAGCAAATTGGTTACTTTGTAGATATAATGGGGGTACAGGTTTTGAGTAAGTACACCCATTCAAAATGGGAGAAATTGGCCAAAATAAAAAGACTACAGGCCTCATGAAAGTCTGAAATTCAGCAAGGTGGTCAAATCTTAAAAGCTCCAGAATCATCTCCTTTGACTCCCTGTCTCACATCCAGGTCATGTTAATACAAGAGGTGGGCTCCCAAGGCCTTGGGCAGTTCTGCCCCTGTGGCTTTGCAGGGTATACCTCCCTCCTGGCTGCTTAAATGGGCTGGCATTGAGTGTCTGAGGCTTTTTCAGGTGCACAGTGCAAGCTGTTGATGGATCTACCATTCTATGGTCTGGAGGACCATGGCCCTCTTCTCACAGCTCCATTAGGAAGCACCCCAGTGAGGACTCTCTGTGGGGGCTCCCATCCCACATTTCTCTTCCACACTGCCCTAGCAGAGGTTCTCCATGAGGACTCTGCCCCTGCAGCTCACCTCTGCCTGGACATCCAGGCTTATCCATACATCCTCTGAAATGCAGGCACAGATTCCCAAACCTCAATTCTTCTGTGTACCTGTAGGTCCAAAACCTCATGGAAGCTGCCAAGGCATAGGGCTTGTACCTACCCCCTGAAGCCATGGCCCAAACTGTACCTTTGCCCCTTTTAGCCACGTCTGGAGTAGCTGGCACACAGGGCACCAAATCCTTAGGCTACACACAGCTGAAGGGGTGCCTGGGCCCATCACATAAAACCATTTTTTCCTCTTAGGTTTCCAGCCCTGTGATGAAAGTGACTGCTGTGAAGACGTCTGACATACCCTGGAGATATTTTTCTCATTCCCTTGGCGATTAACATTTGGCTCCTTGTTACGTATGCAAAATTCTGCAGTAGGCTTTAATTTGTTCTCAGAAAATGGGTTTTTCTTTTCTATCATTTCATTAGGCTGCAAATTCTCTGAAGTTTTATGCTCTGCTTCCCTTTCAAACATAAGTTCCAATTCCAAATCACATCTTTGTGAACACATAAAACTGAATGCTTTTAATAGCGCTCAAGTCACTTCTTGAATGCTTTACTGCTTATTTTTCTTTTCTGCTAGATGCTCTAAATCATCTATCTCAAGTTCAAAGTTCCACAAATCTCTAGGGACAGGAAAAAGTAATACCAGTCTTTTTTTCTAAGGTGTAGACAGAGTCACCTTTATTCCAGTTCTCAATAAGTTCCTCATCTCCGTCTGAGAAAATGTCAACCTGGACTTCATTGTTTATATCACTGTCAGCATTTTTGTCAAAGCTATTCAACAAGTTTCTAGGAAGTTCCAAACTTTCTCACATCTTCCTGTCCTTTTCTGAGCCCTCCAAACTGTTCCAACCTCTGCCTGTTACCCAGTTCCAAAGTTGCTTCCACATTTTCAGATGTCTTTATGCAGTACCCTATTTACTCTATTAGTCTGTTTTCACACTGCTAATAAAGATATGCCCACAACTGTGTCTTTTATAAAGGAAAGATGTTTAATTGCTTCACAGTTTTACATAGCTGGGGAGGACTCACAATCATAGTGGCAGGTAAATGAGGAACAAATTCACTTCTTACATGGTGGCAGACAAAAGAGGTTGTGCAAAGGAACTCTCATTTATAAAACCATCAGATCTCATGAGACTTATTCATTACTTTGTGAATGATATGGGGAAAACCACCCCCATGATTCAATTATCTCCACCTGGTTGCACCCTTGACATATGAGAATTACACAATTCAAATTGAGATTTGGGTGGCAACACAGCCAAACCACATTGAGTATTTTGTTACAGCAGCAGAAAATGGACTAAGACAATTGCATCCTGCAATCTTGTCATATTTATTTACTAGTTCCAGAAGTCATAGCTGGCTTTTTAAAAATTTGTGTTTTATTTTCTTGGTTTTCTCAGAATTACTAGAATTCTAATTGTTTTTCTTCATTTAAAATTTGATACCAGGGATGTTTACAAATCATATTAGATATTCTAATTTATCAATTCCTGTTTTCATCTTTAAAAACACATTTTTCTTCCATTCTGTTTCCTTATGTTTGTTTTATGTTACTTGTATCTAAAGTTTGCTTTGAATAACTACTTCATATATTCCTATTTTTCTTTCTTTAATCACAAAAACCTTTCTGCTACTAAATTTGATACTGAGTACATATTTATGCTCTGACCTAAAAATAAAATTCTAACTTCCCCAACTGTCTGAATGGACTGTCTCTTTGAGAAGGGGACCCCAAAGTAACCTTGAAAATGGAGTACTCAGCCCTGCTGGGATAAGAGGTTAAAATATCCCCTCTCTTGCTAACAACATTTCAGCTTTCTTCCCTAAGAGCTAAACAGAAACCAGTATGACCAAAGGTCTCCACCACTAATATCAACAAACTACCAGACATTACCTCTTCTATTTCACCTGGTCACCTATGAGGTGACCATAGAGTAGTTCTGGTCAGTCTAAGCGAATGTGCAGTAAGGGTCTTTTTGTCCTCCACTTCACTTTTGGACATCAGAGGGCCTAAAGATTTACTGTCACTTTATATTAACAGTGTCATGTTTTTGTTCATTGGTTTCATGAAGGGTCATGAAGCTCAATTGTGCACGTTTATGTTTGTCCTTTCATGAATATTCATGACTCCTCTTATAGCTTATTTAATATGTATATTTGGCCACCTTGCAAAAATTCCTGGTTCCTTTGCCCCTCCCTTGCTGGAGGCTATACTTCTCAGCCTGTCAGAATGACCACCCTGCAGGCCGCAACGCATTATTAGAAATAAAACTCTCATTTCCAAATGTATGAACCTCAACATTCTTCAACTGACAATATGTGTCTTATGTCTAGAGTGTAATAGATGACAGGCTCTAAAGTCATATTACTGAAGAATTTACTAGCTCTGAGACACTGGGAATGTAAAATGAGAATAATGACAATGTCTTTCATACAAGGTGGTTGTACTGATTAAATGAAACATTCAGTGGAAAAGAATTCATAAGTATTTGTTTCACATAATTTTTTATTTTAATTTTTTAAATTATTTAATTTTTTATAATTTTAATAAAACAAAAAGGTACTTCATTTTTACTAATATTTATATATATTTGGGGAGATATTTTTGAATACATATTTATTTAGGTTCAAAATTTAAGAGGCCTCTGTTAAAACATATTTAGAAATTATTTTATTGAAATTATCTATCATTATTTTTATTTTCTAATCTAACAGTGAAAGATTATACAGATAGCTTATATAAACTAAATTATTTTATAAGGTATGAATTTCTTCCAGTTTAATCATGGTATTTTTAACACTTTTTTTCATATTTATATGTTATGCAATTTATAAGACATATTTATGACACAGTTTCATTATGGAGTAGGGAACTCTTATTGTATGAAGCACAGTTAGGTCCATTTGTTTACATATTAACTATGGCTGCTTTCACATTACAATGCCAAAGTTTGGTAGTTGAAAAAGACAACTGTCCACAAAACCTAAAATATTTACTTTCTTTGCCTTCACAGGACATATGTTTGGCTATCCTGTATTTAAGCTTTTGGAGATATTAAGTATTTAGCATTTTCTGTGTGACATATGGCA
This sequence comes from Cheracebus regulus, assembly GCA_963574635.1. Taxonomy (NCBI): domain Eukaryota; kingdom Metazoa; phylum Chordata; class Mammalia; order Primates; family Pitheciidae; genus Cheracebus; species Cheracebus regulus. The sequence continues at coordinate 16,180 of CAUYQU010079274.1, read as the reverse complement.
TTTTTTATCTTGCTTAACTAGGATAGCATGCTTTATTTATGAGGTTAAATTTGTAAGCTTAGATGAAGCCAGGAATGGTAAGAGACAAAGTAGAGGATCACAGAAAGGGAATTAGAATAAAAGGCAATTAGAGTAAAAAGGCCACCATGGAACTTTTTATTCTAATTGCAAGTTTTCTCACAAAGCTCCAGGTAGCAGTGGTCCCACTTTTGTAATATGTTGGATTACTATATGTATCAGGAAAGGACTGACTGGTCTTTTTCATTTAGATAATCTTCTCAGGAATAAAAGGCCTTTTAAATATTTTAGAAAGAGGTACTTATCCTGTTAGAGTGATTTCATAGAGATGTTTTTAAAGGCAAGTTGAAGGAGGGGGAGCTATTGATAGAATTTTTAAATTTTTTTTTAATTAATTTTAAGATTCATAGAAATTTTAGGATAATTTTAAATTGTAAACTGCAATGCTGTGAAAAAAAATGACAAAAAATGACAAACAGGCCATACAAACTACTTTTATTGGGCTCCCCCCAACAAAAAAAATTGAAGATTTTCTCAGATAGGCTCCTATTCTGGTGATATTTTTCTCTTTCTACCAAAATGCTGATTTTGAAATATCACCAGTATTGTATATCCATTTATTTAAAGAGGCTTTGAAAGACGTTTTTAAATGTCAAGAAAGAGTTGATTAGAAATAACTTTAATTTACAAAATAAATATGTAGAACCTAGCAATTTCAAGATACTCTGGGACATGACATTCAATTAAAGACAAAGAAGAATCAAATAACCACAGAGTCAAGCAACGTGAAGTTAAAGAACGAAGCATAGTATTTACTAGAGAAAAAAAATGCTTCTTGTAACCTAGTTGTTTAAAATCTCTATGCAAAGTCCAAGCACTTATTATCTCTGATCATTTAAGCACTCAATCACATCCAGTCTTATTACATTATTGATCTGCCATTGTCCATGCAGTCTAACTCCAGGATCTTGAACTATTGATGAGTGAACATCTTGCTTTAAGAGCTAGTTTCAAATTCCTTAAGACAAGAGGTCAAGATTTTTATATGGACAAATTCTCCAGTCATGAAATGTAATTGAATATGAAATAGAAATTAGAAGACCTGATATTTTTCTGGCTACTCCTTTTAGTCCTCGTACTTGTTTAAGTCATATAACCTCTCTATGCTGGTTTCCTTGTGCAACAGAGATATGTGAATGAGAAGGAAAGATTCCTTCCTTCATGGAGTTTACATTCTAGTGGAAAAGTTAGACGATATATGAATACACAAATAGACATTATTTTCATAAGTAATGATAAAGAGCTATGGAAAACAAAAAACATATAAAAAGAGAAGCAATAGTGTGATAACCATAGAGATAATGAGATAGAGAGGGCAACTTCAGAATGAGTGTTCAAAAGTTGATATCCAGTTAATGAAAAGAAGCCAGCCTCAAGGAAAAGAGAGAAACACATATTTGAGACTCAATAAATAATAAGTACGAAGGTTCTGATGCCGGAACCAGCTCTACCTGCTCCAGAATAGGCCTATATTTGTCTGTGGCCTGAGCTCAGTTAGCAAGGGCAGAGAGCAACTGTTGGACACAAAGATGGAGAGCTGCTCAGGAGGGCATTGGAAAGTTTTAAACCAGAAAGGAAAATGATCCTCCAGTTAGGAAGCCATTGTTAAGAGTTTTGGTTAGAAATAAAGGTGGCTTGAAAGTCAAATATTTTTGCAGGTTTTGGGCAATGTATGTGGGTGTAGGATTTGTTTTAGTAAACGAGCTTTGTAAATCTTGCCACATTGTGAAAATTTAATGTATTATGATTATAGTTACTCATTAAATATTTTAAATAAATCCATCTTAGAAATTACTTTGAACTTTTTATTCTTTTTTAAATATTAACTCACCTCCAAACACATTTCTATGCTACTATAGCTATCTTTGTTTCCTTTGTCCTTTTTCAACACAACAAACTAGATTCTGATAAAATAATACCCATGTGCTTAGTTGCTACTTGATAAATATTTGCTATATTAATGACTGCATAAATAAAACATGGCTGGCTTGTTACAAGGCTATTGGGCCAAGAAAATATTTGAATGAATGAAACACAGATGGAAAGGGTTTATTGCTACCATTTAAAGTCAGTCAACAGTCTCTTCATTTCAGGATGGGAATTTTATAATGTCACTGACCCTGGGATATGTGTTTACATGAAACTTCTTAACAGCAATAGTTCAGTCTAGCAGCATAAAAATAATGTATTTAAATGGGCTTTGGAAAGAACAAAGCTTTGTGTCAATAATTGTAAGAATTGCTCCCATTTGTTTTCTGACCCCTCTGTGTCAGATCTTATACTCGGCATTTTTACACGTATTGTCTTAAGTCTCATAAAAATCATGAAGGATAAATTGTATCCTTTTGTTTTAAAATTGAGAGAATTATTATTCAGAAATGTTACTTGACATCTGTATGAAAATGAATCTTTTAAACCTGGTCCCATTATTCTATTGCATCAAGGAAGGGAGATATTATCTTGATTTAGAAATAAACATTAACACAAAAATATCTAGCAAATTATTAATTTCTTTGAAGAGTATCTTAGAAATTATGCTACATATGTTCCTAAAATAAGCATAGAATTATAGATTGTAGAGATTTAGAGCTAGATCTGTAAGGAACCAGATGCTTCTTCGTATGTAATTTCTTGCCTGACTTTCACATGCTCAAGGTCACAGAAAAGCAAAGCTAGGATTCAAATCCAATTTGGTGCTCTTCAGACCATAGCATACTGGCTCAGAATTTGACATTTTGTTCATCTCTATGTTTATAAGAAGGCAAGATAAAAGACCCAGAGTAATCTATGAAAGGGCTCATTTTGCCATTGGTGAAAAAAGAATTTGTGATTTACTTGAACGAAAAAGACGACTTAATAAAAGTAACAACTAGCTTTGGCTTTAAAATGTAGTATGCCCCCTAAAAATGCCTGAAAATAATGAAACAAGAGTGCTTAGCACCATTATAAGAATGTGCTCCAATGTAGAGAAATATAGAGGTGAAATGGAAGCTGTGAAATGTCACAGGTAAACTTGGCCAATGTCAGCAGTGTCAGTTGCAGAAACCTCTAGAATGAATGACAGAGAAAGGAGGAGGATGTAGTAAAACCAAAAACATCACTGCATTTAACATTCTACAGATTTTTCAGCTGAAGGTGAATTTTCATCTCTCTGATGCTTTCAGCTCAATTTGGCCTCCAAATGACAGTATGATTCTCCCACCACCACACTCCCACACTGTGACCTTTGAGTGGAAAGGTACACCTACAGACATAAGCCTGGGGAAGACAGGTATTTATGCTCAAGGACAATCTCTCTTGCATAAACACTGGAAGTGCTTTCTCTGATCCCAGCCATTACAACAAACTCAGAATACCCTTTACCCCCACCAAATACTTCAAAAATGACTAATTTCTATGCCTTGTATTTAAGACAATTGATTTCTCAGAAAGAATGTGGTTACATTGGGCATCAATTAGAGTTTTCTTTAAATGAGAGTTTTTTCTTATCTCTACAGGATATGCAGAATCCCAGTTCTATAAAGGGTTTCAAGAGAATTCAGAGTAGAAGTTCTGGATATTAATCATACCTATGATGATACACAAATATGAGGAACAAGACAGACTATAATTTATTATGGTTCACAATGTTAGGAGTAACTTAGAACACTAAGTTGAAATATGTTTTTGGGGTTTCCCATGCAATCTGTCACACTGATGGTTAAAATTGAACTGCAGTGCCTATGCTGAAAGTGGGATAGGGTGTTATTGGCAGTTGTACCTATTAATGTTTGAGAGGTTTGATTTAAATAATCACATCAGTTTGCCTGTTTATACTAATTTAGTTACTTCCCCATTGTATTGTCATCCAATCACAGCTCAATGATTACCTTGTCCCATTGACTTAGAGGACTTGGAGAGTCTTTAATTTCCTGTTAGGGGGCGGGGCGGAATGTAAAGGTGTTTTCAGTTAAGTTAATGTAGCAGACAAAAAATCATAGAAATAAGAGCCTAAAGAAAATAAGAAAGATCCAACAGTTGTTTTTAAAGAAAGATATATCCGAATCACACTGAGGAGCTGCCCCTAAAGTGTTGTATGTCTCTTTAACTGATGGCAGAACAAGTCGTATTATTTTCCTATGTAGCAACCATTACTTGGTAATTCAGTAATTTTTTACTTAATCTATTTTTTTGATATTACATTTTACAGAATATGTTTTGTCTGTGTTGCGTTCTATCTGAATCCATCACTTAGTAAAGCCCTTCCCAAATGGGAGCTATTTAGTACATATCTGTTGAATGAATGAATGAATATCCCTTTACTTCACCTTCCAAATGGTATATCCTAATATTGGGTTTGGATCAATAAACTTATATGTGTTTCCAATGACAGGGGCATTTTATGCAAGGGCCTGTAATCTGTCTGTCGGAGAAGACACATCAACAAATAATTTGTATGTTTTGATATGAATGTTCCTCAACAGCCATGTGGAATTAACAGGTGGATTTTGGGATTAGGTCATAGGCACTTGGCCCTCATGGACAGATTAGTGCTTTATAAAAGGGTTGGAGGGGACAGGTGTGTTGGCTCATGCCTGTAATCTAGCACTTTGGGAGGCCGAGGCAGGCAGATCACAAGGTCAGTAGTTCGAGACCAGCCTGATGAACATGATGAAACCCTGTCTCTACTAAAAATACAAGAAAAAAAAAATTGACTGGATGCATGCCTGTAGTCCCAGCTACTCTGGAGGCTGAGGCAGGAGAATAGCTTGATTCCAGGAGGAGGAGGTTGCAGTGAGCCGAGATCACGCCACTGCACTCCAGCCTGGGCAACAAAGCGACACTCCGTCTCAAAGAAAACAATCAAAAATCAAAAATCAAAACAAAACAAAATGCTGCAGGAAACTAGCCTAGGCCTCTTATCGGTCTTCTGCTCTTTTACCTTGTGAGGACCCAGTGTCCTTTTCATCCAGAGGATGCAACAACAAGGCTACATCTTGGGGGCAGAGAGCAGCTCTCACCAGACACCAAACCTACTGGCAACTTGATCTTTAACTTTCCAGCCTTAAGAATTATAAAAAATAAATTTCTATTATTTATAAATTACTCATTCTGTGGTATTTTGTTGTAGCAGCACTAATGGAGGAAGACACTGTGGTTAACAATATCACCACTAGAGAAAGACACAGAGACTTCTGGGAACAGAGAAGAACATCTGGTTCAGCTCTGCAGGTTGGCCTCTTTTGAGATTTATTCCACCTTTCCTTCCATCTCCCATTATGTTTTTTTGGTAATTCTTGGTATAAGTCTATCTCATGCATTAGTTCCTGGCCCAACCATGGGTCTTAGGTGTCTGTGCCCTTTCTCCACCTCCCTAGAAACACAAGTCTCAGGTACAAACACTATTAGTTCTCCTTCTGTTCATTCTGTCCCATATCAAAGACTGGTCTCTCTAAACCTCATTAGTGCCTCAACCTAAACTCTACCTACTTAGCTAGCGCTTTAATACATAATGCTCCACTCAGTAAGTGCTTATTGAAAATATATTGCTCAGAACACTAACTTCTGATCTTATAGCTACTTAGATTTTTGGTAGTCTGAACACAGTTTTAACAGCCAAATTCCCACATTCTAACTTTTGGAATTTTAAGCTCCTATAAAAAAGTGACTATAGGCCTCACAATTTTGGGTCATAAAGAGTTTTATATGATCTTATATTAAACTTTACATAAATTTGATCGAATCCTTTGAATAATACTAGTATTCTTTCAAAAGAGATGATTTGAAAAAACAAAATCTAAGCAAAATTTGCCCCATAAATGTCTTTAGCCCTGCAAAACCAAAGCAAGTGCTTTGTCAGTATTTCTACAGAACTTGCAAATAGAATAAAGCAGATAACTTGCATGAAATGAGACTTCTGGTATTTTTTGTCATATAAAATCTCTTGAACTCTTTCATCTTACCTGTAAATTGGCTGTTACGATTATCCCAATTTTACAGTTGAGTAAACTAAGTTTAACAGAATTTTTACAATTTTCCCGTGGTCACATCTGTTACTAAGGAGCAAAGCAGGAAATGTGACTACAGTTCTGACTCTCCCCAAAGCTTCTCTCAGAGAAATAAAATTAAATGGTGAAGAACATTTGGGATTTAAATCTAGTCTTGTAACCACCTAATGGGTTTATTTTGCCTGCTGCCCAGATAGGACCAATTTATCAAGACAGAGTAATTGCAATAGAGAGAATTTAATTTTTGCACTGCCAATTGAATGGAAGACCAGAGTTTTATTATTACTCAACTCAGCCTCCCCTAAAATTCAGAGGCTAGGGTTTTTCTAGGATAGTTTGGTGGACCAGGGAATGGTGCTACTGATTTGTGGGGGATACCATCATAGAGATATGGAAAATAGTTTGCTTCTGGGTGGGGCCACAGGACTAGTTGTCAAGTCTGGTTGGAGCCAAACTTATCAGAAATGTGAAAACCTGGAAAGACTCCTCAAAAGGCCAATCTTAGGTACTAGAATAGTGATCTTTTCTTCAGGAAGTTAAAGGTAAGACAGGGGTTGGTTAGATCAGATTTCTTTCACTATCATAATTTTCTCACTGTTACAATTTTTGCAAAGGCAGTTTCAGTTTCAGACTGGCTCGAGTTCCAGTCCAGTCTCTTCTGTATGATCCTGATCATATTATAAAACTTCCTTAAGCACAGTTTTATTATAGATCAAGTGGGAATAAAAATAATTAAAGTAGTTGTTGAATTAGTCTAATGGGTTTAATGAGAGAACCAATGGATCCTCCTCACCCACTGCCTAGCAGAGCCAATCATCAAGACGGGTATTGCAATAGAGGAAGAGTTTAATTCAAGCAGAGATGACTCTATGGGAGACTAGAGTTTTGTTATTACTCAAATCAGTCTCTCTGAAAACTTGGGGACTAGAGTTTTCAAAGATAATTTGGTGGGTAGGGGCTGAAAAGTGGGGAGTACTGATTGGTTGGGTCTGAGATGAAATCATACGGAGTCAAAGTTATCTTTTTCACTGAGTCAGTTCCTGGGTGAGGCCGCAAGACCAGATGAGCCAGTTTATCCGTCTGAGTGGTGCCAACTAATTCATCAAGTGCAGGGTCTGCAAAATATCTCAAGGTTTTACAACAGTGATGTTATCCCTAGGAGCAATTTAAGGAGGGTGAGAATCTTGCAGCCTCCAGCTGCATGATTCCTAAACCATAGTTTCTAAATTTGTGACTAATTTTTTAGCCCTACGGAGGCAATCTAGTCCCCAGGAAGAAAGGGAGTTCTGGGAAAGGGCTGTTACCATCTTTCTTTCAAAGTTAACCTATAATTTCCTCTGAAAGTTTGTTTGGTTTATGCCCCAGAATGAACAAGGGCAATTCAGAGATTAGAAGCAAGATGGAGTCAGGTCAGATCTCTTTCAGTGTTGTAATTTCCTCTGTTAGAATTTTGACAAAGGTAGTTTTAGAGTTATGGGCATTCTCAATTTTTTTTTTTTAACTAATTTGATGGAATTGATTTCAAAATGCTTTCTATAGTGTGCAAAAGTAATAATAGTGATTTGTCTCAGCAACTGCTTTGCATCATAATGTTAAACTCTCATACTACAACCCCTACTTCTTATATCTATGTTGAGGAAAGCTATATTTTAAATTATCTAGGTGTCTCTTATTCCTTGGTTTATGTATTTTTAAAACCATTGGTGAGTTCTGACTGCAAGTAAGTTATTTTGAGTGTCCTATGGAACCATTACTATGGAGCTGCCATGGCTGACAGGGACGACCTGATGACCCATTCGATAGTGGGATTCTAAGGAGTGACAGCTTGAGATATAGCATATGTACTTGGAGAGCTTTAGAGGGACAGCAGACCACATTTTTGGCCTTACTGTTTCACAATGCCAAGGCATTATGGGGACATGACTGTTAACAATAGAGCGTGCCATTGTTTTGCTGTTATTTTTTCTCAAGGCTTTCTGAGTGACAGTCCCTGGGGAGAGTGAATTATCATCCTTAACTTGTAACTTAACAGCTCCTTTTGTCATTCTGCATAATTGCTGTCACCCAGGTAAAAAGTAAATTGTTTTTCTCCCTGGTAAATTCTCCCACACTCAGCTTGGAGCCCTTCAGGCAAGACAGACAGTAGGAAACCTGGGCAGATAATGTGGCTATTTAAAGGCATCTTGGAAAGGGGGAATCTTTAAAAGGCTTTTTCTCTAAAGACTAATGCCATGTACAGTGAAGATACTAGTTTAAATAACTGAAGTTGCGATTCACTTCACAATTACATGCCTAGGGATTATCATAGTGTGGACCATAGAGCAGTTGTGAAGATTAAATTAGTTGATACATGAAAAGCATTTAGTTTAGTGTGTGGCGTAAAAGATTTTGGCAATTGTTGGCTTTTCTTACTTTGTATTATTATGTGTTTATTCATTGCAACCATCTTTCAAGGTAGTAATCATGATTCTCATTTTTTAGGTGAGAAAACTGAACTTTTTTGGAGCTGGAATTTAGAAGTAAGTAGGTTTAAGTCTAATGCCGATGGGCTCAACTTCCAAAAAATGCAAATGGGTTCAACTTCCAAAAAAGCTCTCTAGATTCACCAAGTGACTAGGTTCATGAAGGGAAAGCTCTCTATATTTCCGTTTCTTTTGCCAAGTAAGATTTGAGGAGAGCTTGTCACTCAGGGGAAATAAACAGTTCCTGGGACTGATTACAGATTATAGAGTTTATCAAATAGCCCCTTCATTTGAATAAATTATTTTATTTTTTCAAAAACCACATTTTCATAAATCTAATATAACTGGCTAAATATAATAACCAATTTTGAAAAACAACTACTTCAGTGATTTATTTGCTTTCATAAAGAGCCTGAGGCTGATAATAGCTATCGATAATAATGCTTACCACAAAATTAATAGTAAATACAATTACAATAATGATGGTGATGTTGATGGTGATGATGATGATAATAATAATGTATACCATTTATTGAGCCTTTACTATAAGCCAAATGTTGTTCTCAGAATTTGCCATCAGCCAGGCACGGTGGCTCACACTCATAATCCCGGCACTTTGGGAGACTGAGGCAGGTGTATCACGAGGTTAGGAGAGTGAGACCATCCTGACCAACATGGTGAAATTAGCTGGGCGCGGTGGCAAATGCCTGTAGTCCCAGCTACTCCGGAGCCTGAGGCAGAATTGCCTGAACACAGGAGGTGAAGGTTGCAGTGAGCCAAGATCATGCCACTGCACTCTAGCCTGATGACAAAGCAAGATTCCAATTAAAAAAAAAAAAGAACTTGCCATCAATATCCCATTTAATTCTCAATTCTCATTAGGCAGTTGCTATTATTATCTCTTATTCATATATTATAAAACTGAAAGTCAGAAAGATAAAGTAACATACATGCTGAAAGTCACGGTTGCTAGATGAGCCAGGATTTGATTTCAGGCTATCAGGAATCAGAATTGTGTTTTTTATACAGCTAGTAAATGATACATTAGGACTCTAAACCGACACTCCTCCTTTTCCATATTCATTCTCTTTCCTTTTTGTTCAAATGGGGGCTCAGCATTGATGCCCTTTGACCAACATTTAGTTAGATTTTCTATAAAACTAGGTAGCACACACTCATTACATTTGAGAAAGCAAAATGTACTTAGGCTATAGTATGATGCATATTGGCAATGCCCAAATATATAAATCAAGAGTCAATATAATATAAAAACCGAGTTCACTGACTACATGGATGATTCTTAATCACGTCTGGAAGAGTGAGAGAAGTGGCACAGGAATATGGGTAAGGATGGAGGCTACAGCCTGGAAAATAAAGGAAGAATCAATCTTGGGAGATGTATGTTAAATAAGCACTTTCATATGATTATTGTTTTCTTTATACACAAACTACAGAAAGTAAAACTTCAGTAAAATCTTTACTAGTGTGTATAGGTCATGGGTTAAAAGAAAGGATGAACCACCTCCTAAGATGTATCTACTTTTACCAACACATACTTTAGGTTCAGACTGATTTAGGCTTAAACACTGATTACACTTCTGAGCAAGTGAACTCAGCTGAGTTTCAGTTTGATCATCTTTAAAAGAGAGATTTTGATACTTTTCTTGCAGACATTGTTCCTAGCACATGGTAAAACCTCTAAACCGAAACCTATTATGATGATGATGATAATCTATTTTAATTAAAAATTTTAAGTATTGTTTAATGACAAAAAGACCAGTAGTTTTGATAAGTGCATATTCACATTAATTTTATTCTTGACACCTCATAATATATTCAATATCTCTTTCTCTAAGTGCTAATAATTGTATTCACTTAAAGTTACCCACTTTTACCTCTATTTTCTTTACTTTTCTCTCTCTCTCTTCTCTATTTTTTTCCCCAGAATCTCTCTGCTTTCAGTTTTCAAACCAGTTTATCTCTTCAGTTAACACTTCACGACTTTTTCTCTTCAAGGTACTCAAAACAAGACATTCCAGTTTTTACAGCATATGTAAGTATTTTGTTTCAAAAAATAAACCAAAAACACACACACAACAATTTTAACTCCTGATTTTGCTCACTGGCAGAAAGCAGGTATTGTAATCTGGCCATTTCTTGATGAAATTTATCACAAGCAATCTTAAAATGTACAAAAGTTTGGCTTCATATTGATGGGCTTTTAAAAACAATGTGTAGACTAGCCTGACCTTCCAGAGATACAGAGTTGCAAATTCCAGCTGCATTCTTTGAAGAGTTAAAGTCATTGTGAAGAGACTCAGAACAATTTACCCCAGTGATCAGTTGGTGGTGACTCTGCCACTTTCTCATGGTCTGGACCTTAGGCGCCAGGGGTCGGACATTTCGCAACTGCCTTGACAGTTGTAGGGAGGAGTTACGATATTTAACCTAGGACACCAGCCAAGAATTATTTATCTGTCAAAGCTTTTCAAATATAAGTCAGTGTTACTGGGTCCTGCTGAGCCTGAGACTGCCAACCTGTCTGAGTTCCGTAAGAAAGATCTTCAGATGATTTCTGTAAAGGCAGGCCAGGGCAGCCCCATCACCAAAACTCAGAGGTAAGAAGGGAATAAAGACAATTTTTAACCACTCTTCTCTTCCATTAAAAACAATCAAAATGTCTTTGACTTTTGAATGAATTTTGAGTCAGGAAAAGCTACACCTCCCCTCTTAAAACCTCCGGATTATAAAAGCTGGCTTTGCAGCACCTGGTTTTCTAGGCGTTAGAGAAGTGTCAAATTGGCTTAACTCAAAACCTGGTTTTCTAGGAGTTAGAGAAGTGTCAAATTAGCTTAACTCTTGCTTCTCTCTCAAGCTCTGTACTCTTCAGTTAAAATGGCACCGTGGAGTTACATTTGATTTGCAGAAGATAGCAGCATAACCATTGCCTTTGATTCAGTCCTATTAGAATTTTCTCTGAGAACAAGTTTATTTGAAGGAGGAAGGAGAAAGAAAAAGGAACCTGTGTGTGTGTGTGTGTGTGTGTGTGTGTGAATGTGTAAGTGTGTAGTGTGGAAGGTGGGGATACCCTTACAGCTCTGCTGATCAAATCAGCAGAGATTTGAGGGTGCATTACAGTTTTATTTTTTGCCCAAAGCCACAGTGCTGTGGGATTTGACTGCTGGGAGGAAGGAGGGCACATTTGTCACTTTTCACTTCAATGTATGCTTGTGGAGTTGGTAAATAAAGTACTTGAGTGGATATGAATTGCTCTGCTGTCCAGTGGCTTCAAAGCTAAGAGTTTACCTTATAGTTTTTCAAGTTCTCCTCTGGCTTATAACAGCTTTGTATTGAGTGAAGACATTTGAGATTCCTGACCCTTTCGAAAAGCAGCTGAAAAATCAATTAGCCTACTGAAAACTGAACTCACAGGTGTCAGAAGAAAAATGCTTTAAATATCCATAAATGTGTTTCAGAAAAATGTGCTGTTTCTGCCTACTATGTGACTTCAGTGTAATTTCTAGGACATAGCATGTGCTTGATAAATGACTATTGGATGAATGTATGTGCTATTTACATAACGCATCTTTCATAACAGCTAACTGTTCTGTTCTTGATGTAGGTAATGGATCAGTAATAGATCCATGTGATGTTGAAAAGAAAATAAATTAGAAAGGAGGCCAGTTCAACTTAGGTGCTCAATACATGTTGGTTGGATAAATTAAAAATTCACTACTGAAAAGATGGTTATTCAAGTCATTTTATGCTGCCTGTATTTTGTTTCAAGGTTATGGGACTCGCGGCATAAGCAGAACATAAACTAAACATAAATTAGAAAAAAATTCCTGAAATAGATTACTATAAATTTTTTTTTCTTTAAAAGGAATAGCAATTGTTTATACGCCATGATATTAAACAATTATATATATATATAATTATTTAACATTATAAAAACAATTATTATATAACATTATATAAACAATTACCATTTTTTTTAAAGAAAAGAATTCCCATAGCAATCTATTTCAGGATTTTTTGAAAACAGTTGTTTAGGTCATAATTAAAACATTTCCCTTGATTTGGAATGAGATAGGAATTGAGCCCATAGCTTCTCAGAGAGAAAGGGCTCTTCATAGAGAAGAAGGTGATATTCTTCCTGTCCATAAATTACTGGCTTAATTCTTAGTCACAGACTAATAATTACTTCAAGCTTTCCAGCTGAGTTAAACCAACATGACGCTGTGAGGACCATTAAGAAAACGTCTTGTTGGCCATATATGTATCAATATATTTTTAAACCACTTTATTAAGGCATAATTGGCATATAAAAAGTTTTGCTTATTTAATGCATGCAACTCAATGAGTTTAGGAGTAAGTACACACTCATAAAACCATCACTACCAACAAAGCCATGGCCAAATCCCTCACCTCCCAAATTTTCGTCTGCCTTCTTTGTTATCAACATCATCACCAGTGTGTGTATGTGTATGTGTGTTTGGTAAGAACATGTAAGATTTACTCCCAGAAAATTTTAAGAATACAATATACTGCGTCAGCCCTTGGCACTATTCTGTATGGTGAATCTCCAGAGCTCACTTATCTTACATAACTGAAAATTGTACTCTTTGAAAGTCAAATATATTGTTAATATATTGACTGAATCTTACACGTCACTTATTTTTAAGGTCAAAATAAATAGAAGTTAGAAATATATCCCAGCATCGTAAAATGACTCCATGTTTAATTATTGAGAGAAAATAAACAGCCTAAGTCTGCTGTGCAAGCAGCCTGATATATCTACTCACCAGCACTTCACCCGACCTTGACCAGGAGTTTCTCTTATAGTGATCTTGTTTTAGAAAAAAGCAACTGGGTGTATTTCCCAAGTTTTGAATAACACCAGTTGATTTTCTTTGATCAGACCATAATATTGATGTATTTAATGATATTTTTCTCTTTACTTTGACACAAAGAAAGCATAGGGTCAAATGTCGCAGTCTGCTACAGACTAGATAAGGATAATGATATTTATCTTATAATGTGATGAACAAATGAATTAGAAATGCAAAGTATTTATGGTGAAGACAAACTTTGCTATTGACTCGGAGCCCCTTGAGACCACAGGAAGTGATATAAACACTTGAATATTTTCTTTTCTTTTCTCTTTGTTTTACTTTAACTTGTTTATTTATTTTTTAAATATTAATTTTATTTAACTTTTATTTTTTAAATATATATTTTATTGCATTTTAGGTTCTGGGGTACATGTAAAGAACATGCAGGATTGTTGCATAGGTACATACATGGCAATGTGGTTTGCTGCCTCCATCCTCATCACCTATATCTGCCATTTCTCCCCATGTTATCCCTCCCCAACTCCCTACCACCCACTGTCCCTCCCCTCATCCTCCCCCACTGACCTCAGTATGTGATGCTCCCCTCCCTGTGTCCATGTGTTCTCATTGTTTAACACCGGCCTATGAATGACAACATGTGGTGCTTGATTTTCGGTTCCTGTGTCAGTTTGCTGAGAATAAAGTTTCCAGGTTCATCCATGTCCCTACAAAGGACATGAACTCATCGTTTTTTATGGCTGCATAGTATTCCATGGTGTATATGTGCCACATTTTCCTTGTCCAGTCTATCATCAATGGGCATTTGGGTTGGTTCCAAGTCTTTGCTATTGTAAACAGTGCTGCAGTGAACATACGTGTGCATGTGTCCTTACAGTAGAACAATTTATAATCCTTTGGATATATACCCAGTAATGGGATTGCTGGGTCAAATGGAATTTCTATTTCTAGGTCCTTGAGGAATTGCCACACTGTCTTCCACAATGGTTGAAGTAATTCACACTCTCACCAATGGTGGAGACTGAGGCAGGAGAATTCCTTGAACCCAGGAGGCAGAGATTGCAGTGAGCCGAGATTGCACAACTGTACTCCAGCTTGGCACCTGGTGACAGGGCAAACTCTGTCTCAAAAAAAAAAAAAAGTGTTCCTATTTCTCCACATCCTCTCCAACATCTGTTGTCTCCTGAGTTTTTAATGCTCGCCATTCTAACTGGCATGAGATGGTATCTCCATGTAGTTTTGATTTGCATTTCTCTAATGACAGTGATGATGAGCATTTTTTCATATGTTTATTGGCCTCATATATGTTTTCTCTTGAAAAATGTCTGTTCATATCCTTTGCCAACTTTTGAGTGGGTTCATTTGTTTTTTTCTTGTAAATCTGTTTTACTTCTTTGTTGACTTTGGATATAAGTCCTTTGTCAGACGGGTAGATTGAAAAAATTCCCATTCTGTTGGTTGCTGGTTCACTGTAATGATTGTTTCCTTTGCTGTGCAGAAGCTCTGGAGTTTAATTAGATCCCATTTGTCTATTTTGGCTTTTGTTGCCAGTGCTTTTGATGTGTTAGTCATGAAGTCCTTGCCTATGCCTATGTCCTGAATCATTTTGCCTAGGTTTTTGTTTGTTTGTTTGTTTGTTTTTGCCTAGGTTTTCTTCTTAGGTTTTTACGGTGTTAGGTCATATGTTGAAGTCTTAATCCATCTGGACTTAATTTTAGTGTAAGGTGTCAGGAAGGGGTCCAGTTTCTGCTTTCTGCACATGACCAGCCAGTTTTCCCAACACAATTTATGAAACAGGGTCTCCTTTTCCCATTACTTGTTTTTGTCAGGTTTGTCAAAGATCAGATGGTTGTAGATGTGCGGCATTGCCTCCAAGGCCTCTGTTCTGTTCCATTGGTCTATATCTCTGTTTTTGTACCAGTACCGTGCTGTTTTGATTACTGTAGCCTTGTAGTATAGTTTGAAGTCAGGTAGTGTGATGCCTCCAGCTTTGTTCTTTTTGTTTATAATTGACTTGGCTATGCAGGCTCTCTTTTGGTTCCATATGAAGTTTAACATGGTGTTTTTCAGTTCTGTGAAGAAGGTCATTGGTAGCTTAATGGGGATACTGTTGAATCTACAAATTACTTTGGGCAGGATGGCCATTTTCACAATACTGATTTTTCCTAACCATGAGCATGGAATGTTTCTCCATCTGTTTGTGTCCTTTCTTATTTCGTTGAGCAGTGGTTTGTAGTTCTCCTTGAAGAGGTCCTTTACATCCTTTGTTAGTTGTATTCCTAGGTATTTTATTCTCTTTGAGGCAATTGTGAATGGCAGTTTGTTCTTGATTTGGCTCTCTTTAAGTCTGTTATTGGAGTATAGGAATGCTTGTGATTTTTGCACATTGATTTTGCATCTTGAGACTTTGCTGAAGTTACTTATCAGTTTAAGGAGACTTTGGGTTGAGATGATAGTGTCTTCTAAATATACAATCATGTCGTCTGAAATAGAGACAATTTGACTTCCTCCTCTCCTAACTGAATACCCTTTATTTCTTTTTCTTGCCTGATTGCTCTGGCTAGAACTTCCAATACTATATTGAATAGGAGTGGTGAGAGAGGGCATCCTTGTCTAGTGCCAGATTTCAAAGGGAATGCTTCCAGTTTTGCCCATTCAGTATGATATTGGCTGTGGGTTTTTCATAGATAGATTTTATTATTTTGAGATACGTTCTGTCGATACCTAGTTTATTGAGAGTTTTTAGCATAAAGGGCTGTTGAATTTTGTTAAAGGCCTTCTCTGCATCTATTGAGATAAT
>CAUYQU010079271.1:63-48343 GCA_963574635.1 Cheracebus regulus | reverse complement strand
AATGGTATTTGCTTCTGTAATTACTATAGGCAAAAAATATATATACTAACCATGTGCAAAATTAAGTTGCTGTTTAAGCATTGCTGTTCAAGTCTTGCTTATTCAGCCCTCCAGACCCCGCTTTCTGTCTACCTTTTCTTCCGCGCACTCCCCTATTCAGGTTAGGACCCTCTTGCTGGCCAAGAGTCCCCGGCAGACGTGCCGGCCTCACGGGAGCCAAGATCTGTGAAAAGAGCAAGAAACATATTTTGAAGAGTTCAATTTTGAAGTGGTTTGTTTTAGGAGCTAAAGTTATCCTGACTAATGCATTTGATAAAGGATTTTTACCAACAGTTCACAATGAACATACTACTACATGTATATATTAAAGATCATAGCCTGCACAATAAAAAGAAGAAAATAAGTAAAAAGGTATAGAGACTAGAAACGAAGACACAGTATTATTTCTAGTCCCAGAATATACGATTCTCCACATAGTAAATCCTATCAACTTCATTAACAAGTAATCAGAATGCCAAAGAAGACAAACAAATGGCCAAGAAATATACAAAAAGATGCTCAACGAAATTAACTATCAGAGAAATGCAAATCAAAACCACAATGAGATATTAAGTCACACCTGACAGGGTCACTATTATCAAAATCACAAAAGACATTATTTATTGACAAGGATGTGGAGAAATTGGAACCTTTATACATTATTGGTGGGATTGCAAAATGGTGCAGTCACTATTGAAACAAAATGGAGATTTCTCAGAACACTAAAAATAGAACTACCATATGATCTGCAACCACTTCTGGGTCTTTATCCAAAAGAATTGCTATCAACATCTAAAAGTGGTATTAGCACTCTCATGTTCATTGTAACATTATTCACCATAGCTAAGAGATGGAATCAACTCATGAACTCATGAGAATCAAGAGCAAACAAACCCCAAAGCTAGCAGAAGACAAGAAATAACAAAGATCATAGTGGTACTGAAGAAGACAGAGACATGAAAAATCTTTCAAAGAAAATCAAAGAATGCAGAAACGGATTTTTTTGAAAAAAATTAATAAAATAGACCACTAGCTACACTAATAAAGAAGAAAAGAGAGAAGAATCAAATAGACACAATCGAAATGATAAATGAGATATCACCACTGACCCCACAGAAATACAAACAACCATCAGAGAATACTATAAACACCTCTATGCAAATAAACTAGGAAATCTAGATGAAATGGATAAATTCCTGAACATATACACCTTCCCAAGAGAGAACCAGAAAGAAATTGAATCTCAGAATAGACCAATAACAAGTTCTGAAATCGAGGCAACATTAAATAGCCTACTAACAAAACACAAAACAAAACAACAACAACAACAACAACAACAAAAAGCTCAGGACCAGACAGATTTACTGCTGAATTCTACCAGAGATACAAAGAAAAATTGATACCCTTTCTTCTGAAACTATTTCAATGAACTTAAAAGACACTTCACTAACTCATTATATGAGGCTGGCATCATACTTATACCGAAACCTGGCAGAGAGATGACAACAACAAAACAGAAAACTTCAGGCCAATACCCCTGATAAGCATTGATGCAAAAATTCTCAGTAAAATACTGGCAAACCAAATCCAGCAGCACATCAAAAAGCTTTTCACCATGATCAAGTTGGCTTCATCCTCGGGATGCAAGTTGGTTTGACATATGCAAATCAATAAATGTCACTTGTCACATAAACAGAAGTAAAGACAAAAACCACATGATTATCTCAACAGATGTGGAAAAGGCCTTCAATAAAATTCAGCATCACTTCATGTTAAAAACTCTCAATAAACTAGGTATTGAAGGAACATACCTCAAAATAATAAGAGCCAGTCATGACAAACCCACAGCCAATATAATACTGAATGGGCAAAAGCTGGAAGCATTCCCCTTGAAAACTGGCACAAGACAAGGATGTCCTCTCTCACTATTCTTATTCAATATAGTATTGGAAGTTCTGACCCGGGCAATCAGGGAAAGGAAAGAAATAAAGCATATTCAGATAGTAAGAGAGGAAGTCAAATTGTCTTTTTTTGCTGATGACATGATCCTATATCTAAAAAACTCCCTTGTCTCAGCCAAAAAGCTTCTGAAGCTGATAATCAAGTTCAGCAGTATCAGGATACAAAAATCAGTGTGCAACAATCACAAACATTCCTATATGCCAACAACAGACATGCAGAGAGCCAAATCATGAATTAACTCCCACTCACAATTACTACAAAGAGAGTAAAATATCTGAGAACACAACGGACAACAGAAGTGGAAGGACCTCTTCAAGGAGAACAACAAACCACTGCCCAATGAAATGAGAGAGGCCACAAACAAATGGAAAAGCATTTCATGTTCATGGATAGGAAAAATTAATATCATGAAAATGGCCATACTACCCAAAGTAATTTATAGATTCAGTCCTATTCTCGTTAAACTACCATTGATATTCTTCATAGAATTACCATAAAAACTATTTTAAAATTCATACGAAACCAAAAAAGAGTCCATATAGCCAATTCTAAGCAAAAATTGCTAGAGGTATCACACTACCCAACTTCAAACTGTACCACAAGGCTTCAGTAACCAAAACAGCATGGTACTGGTACTAAAACAGATACATAGACCAATGGAACAGAATAGAGAACTCAGTAATAATTATCCATAACTATATATCTGTTGATGAACATTTGAGTGCTAATGGAATTTGAAAGCCATATTCTAACATCTAAAATCTAAATATATGTGGAAAATAAAAGGGTCCAAACAGCTGATACACTTCATAAAAGAGCAACTCAGGCATGAAAATTGCTTAAAACACTATCCCTTCACTTTATTAATTGACGGTGTGGAAGTCACCTGGAGAGAAACTGATAACTCAATGAAACAGATTAGACTTCAGAAACAGAGTAACACACATATATAAACAGAGTCAAAATGGGAGGTCATTAGCTATAGTGTAGAAATAACTGATTATCCGTGTTAAAATATGTTTAAACAGGGTCCTTTATATCACACACATACACACACACACAAACACACACACACACATGCGCATTCTAAATATAAGAAAGACTTTACATTGACAGAAAAAAACATGAACGCTAAAAACTTTTAGGAGGAAATCTAAAACAGTTTGGAATTTGGACTTAAAAACACAAATCATGAAGGAGGAAGAGCTTGATACCTTCAACTCTATAAAATATAAACAATTCTGTTTATTAAAAGACACCAAAAAGTGAATGTATAAAGAAGCCGCAGCTGAGAAAAGATACTTTCAAAACATATGACCGAAAAAGGATGTGTGTCAAGGCTTTCAAAATATCCTATCAATCAGTAAAGAGTCAATCTAATTAAAAATGGACAGAAGTTGCAAGCTATTTTCAGAAAAGAAAAAAGATGAGAAAACATGAATAAGAATATAAATGTAAATCGTCTACTTATTATTCATCAGGAAGATACTAATTTAAAAAGCAATAATTTTACATTTATCTAATTTGGCAAAAAATTTAAAGGACTGCCAAAGAATGTGAAGAAAGGGAACTGTCACTCACTTCTGGAGAAAATAAAAATTTGTTAAAAAATGATCTAAAAAACAACTTAATAACTTAATCAAACTAAACATACAGATAACCTATAATTTAGCAAGGCACACTCAAAGATCATAAAAGCATGTAAAAAAACACATGCGCACACACAAAAAAAACTGGAAACAAGCTAATATTCATGAATGGTAGCTGGACAAATAAATTGGGATTATTCATGTAATAAAATGTCCTACACCTATGAAAATGAATGACCTGCAAAAAGGGCAAGGAACTGAACACACAAAGCGTATTCTATTTGTTCACATTTGAAAAAATCAGAACTAGAAAATAAATCGTTTATGAATATACATGTGGTAAAATGATAATGGATGTGAAGGACATGAATTAAACCACAGTAAGGCCAGTGGTTACCTCTGGTAGTGATGAAGGACTGCAGGAAAGGGAGCTGGATTTCTCAAAGACACGAATACCATCTGAAAGCTGGATAATACGTTCATAGGGTTCATAATATTAATATTTTAAAAATTACACCTAGTTCCTTTTAATGCTTTTCATATGATAAATTTAATACTTAAAATATTAATGCAGCCTTAGCACTCAATTGCATTCTTTTCCTTTTTATTCCTGTTCATTATGCTTTGATTCTGAGAACCACATGAGGGTAGAATATATTATCTTTTAAAAATTACAAAAATTTGTACAGGCAAACCATTTCTTAAAGTTGATGGCCAAATTTTAAAATGTTATTTTTCATATCATTTATAATCTTGTCACAATGCACCTAAAGAAGTTTGGATATATTTCAGTGAAAATTATCTTCCAGAGTAGTTTTTTTTTTTTTTCCTGGGATGGCGGATAACTTTACTACAATTTGTTAGTACGGTGCAGAATTTCATGCAAATGAGGAGTGTCAGCAGTGTGATAATTTAACCATATTTAAACAAAAAACAAAACCAAATGAATGCACAAACTTGCTGCTGCTTAGATCACTGCAGCTTCTAGGACCCAGTTTCTTTTACTGATTAAAAACAAACTAACAAGCAAACAAACAAAAAAAAATTGTGCCTGAAATCAATCTTGTTGTTTTTTATAAGTAGCCACCTGGTTACTGTGTCCTGTAAAATACAGACACCTGACCCTTGGTGTAGCTTCTGTTCAACTTTGTATCACAGGAAAGGATGGATCTGATTTCTTGCCCCTCTTCTTGAATTGGCCATATTCAGGGCCCCTGACCCATGGACTGAAGGCTTTGACTAAAATGACAAGAGTCAGCTCACTGGATGTGGAGGAGGGTGCTTTTGTCTTCACTCTTGTCTTTTGAGGTTTTGATCTCTGGGTAAAGAGGCCTTTTATCTTTGTAAACACAAAACGTTTTTGCTTTCTCCAGTTTTCTATTGATGGTGAAAGAATGGAAGCGAATAAAGTTTTACTGACTTTTGAGGCAATTAAAAAAATTAACACAAATAAAAGCCCAAAGTGTATAGAATAAAAGCTATTCCTCTATTCATATCACCAAGAATTTTGGGTTTTTATGATAAAAAGAAAAATTAAAATTTTCTAGACTAGATTTTATTTTATTTTACTTAAACATCTATTTGGTTGATGTATAACTGGACATGCAAACAATAGTTTAAAAAGTATGCTTTAGGCTCACATTCACATTCAATAAAGCATACTTCTTGAATTCTTCCAAACAAGCATTTTTAATATCTCTGTTTTTAAAACCTCTGTTTTAAACCTCTGCTTTTGACAGGTACTGTATAGAATATTGTTGATTTTCTACATTATTTTCAAGTAACCTGTAATTTTTGTGCATTCAAATTTTCCTCTGGCACTGGATGCCAGAGCTGTGCCAGTCCCACAGCTTATTGACTTACTTAATTTCTTTTATGTCCACAGGCACCTGTCTCATTCTCAGCTCTTTGTATTCTCCAGAAACACTGTTATGCTCCATTCATTCCGCTGTGCCTTTGTGCCTGCTATTTTGTTTCTTGGAATTCCCTGTTTTGGTGTTTTGTCTGGCTAATTCATTCATTATTTCAAACTTGCTTGGGAATCACCTACCCAGAAAGCCTTCCTTCATACCCTTAATTCATAGTGGAGTCTCTGTACTTGCCGGGTCTGTGTGCTCTGGAGGTTTGTTCAGAATGCAAACTCTTGGGCCCAACACCAGACCTACGGAGTCAGGCACTCTGGGGGCAGGTCCAGCAATCTGCTCTTTTCATCCCTTTGAGCGACTATGACCCACCCCATCATTTGAGAATGTCTGGAGTAGGAAAAACATCTGTTCTTTGTGTTTCTATGTGACCAGCCTCTACTCACTGTGGCCACTGTATCCTTACTACATTATGTTAAAACTCCATGTTTACCTATCTCTCTGTAGGAGATTCACAGGCACACACTCTTATTTACCTCTGTATTCACAGCTCCTGACTCATGGGAGACACTCAGGAGATGTTTACAAAATGGTAAGATCTAAAATATTTTAAAGATGGTAGTCAGAGGCACAAAGGAGACAGACCAGTATTTCAGAGCCCCTGGACTCATCCTTCTACCAGAGAATTGTCTCATAGCCTCTCTGAGAAGTATGAGTCATCTTAGGAAAACTTTATCTGACAAGAAAAAAATAAGTCAATGAGTTTGTGAGTATTAGTTGTAAAACTAAGCCTGCTGATTTTCTGGCCATAAATGTAGAATTCTGAATTCAAAAGAAATTCACTCTAGTTAACTGGCTTGGTGGTGCCTGAGGGTGTGGCAATCCTAATTCCATTCTTTTCTCTATCAGTTCCAAGGTCATAAGGAGGATCTATAGATCACAAATATATATCAAGGAAACCTCTGCACTGGAATCTGGAAGAGGAGGTGAAATGATCATTTTGTAGATCTGGAGGTTGTTTGAATCATACCAGATAATGGTTGAAACTAGCCCATTAATCTGGAATCAGGAGGATGGAGATGTAGAAATTATGACAAGGCAATGAGTCAAAGTCTGAACATGTCAGCACAAATCACAAACATTAATTTGTCTATCTATCTGTCTATCTAGCTATCTAGCTATCATCTTGAAACAGTCTCGCTCTGTCTCCAGGCTGCATGATCACAGCTCACTGCAACCTCTACCTCCTGGGGTTCAAGTGATTCTTGTGTCTCAGTCTCCTGAGTAGCTGGGACTACAGGCATGTGTTACCATACCTGGCTAATTTTTGTAATTTTAGTAGAGACGAGGTTTCACCTTTTGACCAGGCTGGTCTCAAACTCTTGGCCTCAACTGATCTGCCCAAAGTACTGGGATTACAGACATGAGCCACTGCATTCAGCCATAAATCATGAATATTTTAGAAACTAACTGTTACAGGTAGCTAGCAGGAATGAGGGGGACAGGAAAGGGCTCTCCCCCACCCACTAGGAATGTCAGTTAATGATTTGGCAATTATCACACTGACTGTCTAGAAGTTATATATTGGTAGTGGGTGCCAGGGAGAGGCTATATCCTGATGGTCCACACCTGTTGCACTAAAGTGTTAATTGAATGGAGATGCCAGGGAAAAGCAACTTCCCAGGCATGTGCATTGAGAGACAAAATGGCAGAGTATGAACTTCCAGGGTCACACCCCTGAAATAGGGAAGAAAGTCTCAGATGGGCTTGTGTACAGCTTCCTAAACTCACTGCACGTGCTCACTTCCCAAGGGTAAGGAGGCCATTGTGCATGTGGGCAGCCCACTTAAAGGCTTCTTCCTAAGGGAAGAATCATGGGAAAGGGGCCAGCCTATAAAGTCCTAGGATAAAGGTTAAACACCATACTGGACCTTCATGTGTCCTATTCGGTCTCTTCCAGGCACATTTTCCCTTCTTTCCTGTTCTAAAGCCTTTTTTTTTTCTTTTGAGACAGAGTCTTGCTCTGCCTCCAGGCACCAGGCTCGAGTGTAGTGACGCAATCTCAGGTCACTGCAACCTCCGCGCCCAGGTTCAAGTGATTCTCCTGCCCCAGCCTCCCAAGTAGCTGGGACTACAGGTGTATGCCACCACACCCAGCTAATTTTTGTATTTTTTTTAGTAGAGATGGTTTCACCATGTTGGCCATGATGGTCTCGATCTCTTGACCTCGTGATCGGCCCACCTTGGCCTCCCAAAGTGCTGGGATTACAGGCATGAGCCACCGTGCCCGGCCTCTAAAGCCTTTTAAATTAAACTTCTACTCCTGTTCTGAAACTTGCCTCAGCCTCTTTTTTCTGTCTTATGTTTCTCAATCGAATTCTTTCTTCTGAGGAGACAAGAACTGAGTTTGCTGCAGACCCACCACCAGTAACTCAGATACCTTCCACTGGTGACACAACAAGGACTATGGAATTCAGTAGCTGGTATAAAGATTCTTGTTTTGGGCCCATTCTTAATCTTTAAAATAAATTTCTTTTGGCGGCAAAAAACTTACCTATGTTAAAGATTTCACAGGCAGGAAATAAGAAGAGATGAGAATGTGCATCAGATGGAAGTGTGGGTGAGGGGCAGGGGGGAGAAGCTCAGGTCAGAGGGTGAGAGAATTATTTAAAAAAATAAAGGGCTGAGGATGAATACTAACAGCTGTGCGTGTTAACCCCATACTATGATGCAAATATAGTGTGCCTTGCAATATTGAAACGGTTATCTTCTCAACAAGTGTGTTGAGACGGGCAGACCCTAAAATCAGATTGCAATAGTATTAAACCATAAGCTCACTAAAGACCATGATTGGTTTTCATGTCTAACATTGGAATATATATGCTCCTTGTTTTCTTTGTTCAGTACGTATTTGGTGAATGCCTACTATGTACAGGTACCAGGCACTGACACCCCCAAAAAGCCAGGCTGGATGCAGCCACTGCCCTGAAGGAGATCACAGAAAAGTAGACAGGAGGATGGGTCCAGGCTTAGTTCATCCTCACATGCACTCACTCCTCACCTCACAACAGTGTTGAGGTCACACAGACTTGAACCTCCCATTCTCCTGCCTAGGCCACTGTTCCTCAAACCTGGTTAAGTTGCAGTGAATCTGGAATTCATAATGTTTTAGACAAAATATCACATATTGTTGTCTTTTTTCTTTTTTTATCATACTTTAAGTTGTGGGTTACATGTGCATAATATGCAGGTTTGTTACATAGGTATACACGTGCCATGGTGGTTTCTGACCCATCAACTCATCATCTACATTAGGTATTTCTCCTAATGCTCTCTCTCCCCTATCCCTCATCTCCTGTCAGGCCCCAGTGTGTGATGTTCCCCTCTCTGTGTCTATGTGTTCTCATTGTTCAACACCCACTTAGGAGTGAAAACATGCAGTGTTTGGTTTTCTATTCTTGTGTCAGCTTGCTGAGAGAGATGGTTTCCAGCTTCATTCATGTCCCTGCAAAGGACATGAACTCATCCATTTTCATGGCTGTATAGTATTCTGTGGTGTATATGTGCCACATTTTCTTTATCCAGTCTAACTTTGATGGGCATTTGGTTGGTTCCAATCTTTGCTATTGTGAACATTGCCACAATAAACATATGTGTGCATGTGTCTTTATAATAGAAAGATTTATAATCCTTTGGCTATATACCCAGTAATGGGATTGCTGGGTCAAATGGTATTTCTGGATTTAGATCCTTGAGGAATCACCACACTGTCTTCCACAATGGTTGAACTAATTTACACTCCCACCAACGGTATAAAAGCATTCTTATTTCTCCACATCCTCTCCAGCATCTGTTGTCTCCTGATTTTTTTAATGATCACCATCCTAACTGGTGTGAGATGGTATCTCAATGTGGTTTTGATTTGCATTTCTCTAATAACCAGTGATGATGAGCTTTTTTTCATATATTCATGGGCTACATAAATGTCTTCTGTTGAGAAGTGTCTGTTCATATCCTTCTCCCACTGTTTGATGGGGTTGTTTTTTTCTTGTAAATTTATTTTATTTCTTTGTAGATTCTGGATATTAGCCCTTTATCAGATGGGTAGACTGCAAAAAATTTTTCCCATTCTGTTGATTGCTGGTTCACTCTAATGATAGTTCCTCTTGCAATGCAGAAGCTCTTTAGTTTAATTAGATTCCATTTGTCTATTTTGGCTTTTGTTGTCATTGCTTTTGGTGTTTTATTCATTAAGTTCTTGCCCATGCCTATGTTCTGCTTAAAAGAAATGTTTTACGATAATTCAAATAACACCTCATATTAGCACCTTGTGTTTGCTCATCATTTATTCAACAAAAATTATTGATAGCTTATTATATGCCCATAACTGTGCCAAGTACCAAAGATACAATGACAAACAAGATGGGAACAGTTCCTGCTCTGAGTCTCATGAGACTCCATTCCATACAGAGAGAGGGCAGGTCATGAATAAACCAAAAGTAAGGAGGAAAGAGGAAGAATATGTGTTTTATATATGAAAAGGATGGGTGAGTCAGAAAAGCTTCAGCCAAGTGATGGTGGCTGAGTTGAGTCATGAAGAATGAGTCTCTGCTTAGCAGCAGACATTGGGGACAGGGGGGAGCATGAGGAATTAATCTCAAGCTTGAAGAAAAGCAGTCTATCAGAGAGAAGAGCACGTCCACACAGTGCCGGTGGTTACGGCTGGAAGATATGGTGCTTGCCAGACAACAACAGTAGCTGAGGGCAAAAAAAAGTGGCCAGCTGAAAGGGCAAGCAAGCAAGAGCCATGGAAGGACCAAACAGAGACATGACTGACTTAGTTTAGATTTTGACATATCAAGAGGTGTTGTGTGATAAAGTTCTGAAGGCAGGCACTAGCCAGATACTGGAAGATCTGTGGGGAAGATGATGTGGGGCAAAGCAAGAAGTTATTGGAGCTTTTCTGAGATTCCTGATGGCACGACATGGCTCCAATCTTACTTTTCTCTGGCCTCAGGTAAGAATAACCACTCAGAAGTGGACTCACTCCTAAGTGTTGATTGCCTTCTTGATAAAACTCTGATAAACTCAGGCTGAACCACAGCCCAGCAAAGGAATAAACAAAGGGCAGGCTGATCAAGTATGGTGCTGCTTTGGAAAGTGGAGAGGGAAGATTTGTCTCTCTACACATCATTTTTCTCCCTCTGTAATCACTTCATCCCTTTGTCTATTTATCACTTGCCCACATTTTGTACATGTGTATCACCCATCTTATTTAGCTTGTGTCTATGATTTCCTCCACTTGATTGACAAGCATGGGTCCCATCAGTTCTCTCTATTTTCAGTGCCAGTGGGTAGCCAATCAATCTTTCAATTTACATGTGAAGGCTTCAAAATCCCGAGAATGCACATGCACTATCAACCTTTCAAAAGCAGCTTTACAACTCGCAAATGATATAGTAATTAAAAAAAAAAATTCCAAAAGATACAACAAAGAAATGAGATTTCTTCTTTATATTCTCCTTTAAGGGAATTTTAAAATCTTTTCTTTAATAAGAAAAAAACTACATTTCTGACAAGAAGGAAAGGGAAGAAGAAAAAGAGAGAAAAGAAGACATTCTCTCCTTAGAGAGAAAGAAATAAATGTTTGCTAATTCATCTACTCTTTTTCTAGTAAATATAGTATGGTTAGTATTTGAAATTATGAATTCAGTTTCCTGAGTTCTAAGTATATATTTTGTAAGGCCGGTTGCCTTGCTGGGAGCTCGGACACCCCTCTCCCACCCCCCCCCCCACCCCATCGCCCCACACCCCCGCCCCACACCCCACACCCCACACCCCCACCCCACCCCCCCATTGGATTATTTTGGTGCTGGCCTCAGTTTCTTCGTTTTATCCTTGGAAACAAACCTCACACATCCCACATTGCAGGGGTATCCCACACTGTCCATGCCACAGTGCATGGGCATCCACACCCTTCGTCCCACAATTCAGGGGCATCCCACACCCTCCATCCCACAGCCCGCAAATCCACACCCTATATCCCACAGCGAAGGGGAACCCACACCCTCCATCCCACAGCACGGGGCATCCACACCTTCCATCCCACAACCCAGGGGCATCCACACCCTCCATCCCACAGCGCAGTTGCATACACACTCTTCCTCCCAAAGCCTATGGGCATCCAAACTCTTCATCTCACAGCCCATGGGCACACTCTCCATCCCACAGTGCAGGAACATCCACACGCTCCATTCCACAGCACAGGGTCATCCAAACCCTCCTTCCCACAGCACAGGGGTACCTCACACTCTCTATCCCACAGCGCAGGGTCATCCATACTCTCCATCCCACAGCGCAGGGGCATTTACACCCTCCTTCCAACAGCCAAGGGGCACCCCACACCCTGCATCTCATAGCCCAGCGACACCCTACACCCTCAATCCCACAGCACAGGATTACCCCCCACACCTTACCCCCCATACTACACACCATGGGAACCCCACTCCCTCCCTCCCACAGCGCAGGGGCATCCTCATTCTCCATCACACAGCACAGGGACATCCACACCCTCCATCCCACAGCTGGGGGTACACCACTGCCTCCATCCCACAGCTGACATACAAAACACACTCCATCCCATACCCCAGGGGAACCCCACATCATCCCTCCCACAGCACAGGGGCATCCACACCCTCCATCACACAGCGCGGGGGCATCCACACCCTCCATCCCACAGCACGGGGGCATCCACAGCCTCCATCCCACAGCGAGCAGGCATCCACACCCTCGATCCTACAGTGCAGGGGCATCCACACCCTCCATCCCGCAGAGCAGGGACATCCACACCCTCCATCCCACAGCCCTCACACATCCACACCCTCCATCTCACAGAGCAGGGACACCCTATACTCGCCATCCCATAGCCCTGGTGTACCCCACACACTCCATCCCACAGCTGGGGGTACCCAAGACCCTACATCCCAGAGCTGGGGGTACCCTTCACTCTGCATCCTGCAGTCCAGAGGCATCCCACACCCTAAATCCCACAGCCCAGGGACACCCTACACCTTCCATCCCACAGCTGGGGTTACCCCCCACCCTCCATCCCACAGCTGGGACTACTTGACACCCTCCATCCCACACCTGGGGGTACCCCACACCCTCCATCCCACACCCCAAGGGGAACCCCACACCCTCCCTCCCACAGCACAGGGGCATCCACTCTCTCCAAACCACAGCGCAGGGGTACCCCACACCCTCTATCCCACAGCCCAGGGGCATCCACACTCTATATCCCACAGCGCAGGGGCATCCACAACCTCCATCCCACAGCCCCGCGACAACCTAAACCCTCCATCCCACAGCAGGCGTTACCCCACACCCTCCATGCCACACCCCAGAGGAACCCCACTCCCTCCCTCCCACAGCGCAGGGTCAACCTCATTTTCCATCCCTCAGCGCAGGGATACACCATATCATCCATCCCTGAGCGCAGGGGCATGCACACCCTTTATCCCACAGCTGGGGCTTCACCACACCCTCCATCCCACAGCCGGAAGTACCCCACACCCTCCATCCCACACCCCAGGGGAACCCATACCCTCCTTTCCACAGCGCAGGGGCATCCACACTCTTGATCCCAAGCGCAGGGGTACCCCACACCCACCATCCCACAGCACGGGGGCACCCACACCCTCCATCCCACAGCACAGGAGCACCCACACCCTCCATCCCACAGCGCGGGGGCATCGACACCCTCCATCCCACAGCGCAGGGGCATCGACACCCTCCATCCCACAGCGCGGGGGCATCCACATCCTCCATCCCACAACTCAGGGGCATCCACACCCTCCATCCCACAGTGCGGGGACATGACACCCTCCATTCCACAGCGTAGGGACATCAACACCCTCCATTCCACAACTCAGGAGCACCCACACTCTCCATCCCACAGCGCAGGGACACCCGACAACAATGACACAGCTGGGGGTACCCCACACCCTACACCTCACAGCTGGGGGTACTCAACAACCTCCATCCCACAGCACAGGGGCATCCACAACCGTGATGCCACAGCGCAGGTGCATCCACACCCC
The DNA here is from genome assembly GCA_963574635.1 of Cheracebus regulus. Lineage (NCBI taxonomy): Eukaryota > Metazoa > Chordata > Mammalia > Primates > Pitheciidae > Cheracebus > Cheracebus regulus. The sequence goes on along the minus strand of CAUYQU010079271.1, from coordinate 34,792 downwards.
CCATCCCACAGCGCAAGGGCATCCACACCCTCCATCCCACAGCGCAGGGGCATCCACACTCCCCATCCCACAGGCCAAGGGCCTCCACAGCCTCCATCTCATAGCGCAGGGACACCCTACACCCTCCATCCCACAGCCCATGGGTACCCCACACCCTCCCTCCCACACCCCAGGGGAACCCCACTCCCTCCCTCCCACAGCGCAGCAGCATCTGCATTCTACATCCCGCAGCGCAGGGGGAACCCAAGCCATCCACCCCGCAGCACAGGGGCACCCACACCCTCCATCCCATAGCTGAGGGTAACCCACTCCCTCCATCCCACAGCTGGACGTATCCCACTCCCTCCATGCCACAGCTGGGGGTACCCCGCACACTCCATCCCAGAGTGCAGGCGTACTCCACACCCTCCCTCCCACAGCACAGGGACATCCATACTCCATCCAACAGCGCAGGGGTACCCCACACCCTCCATCCCATGGCGCAGGGGCATCCACACCCTCCAACCCACAGCATGGGGCATCCACACCCTCCATCCCACAGCGCAGGGGCATCCACACCCTCCAACCCACAGCACGGGGCATCCACACCCTCCATCCTGCAGCACGGGTCATCCACACCCTCCATCCCACAGCTCAGGTGCATCCACTCCCTTCATCCCACAGCGCAGGGGCATCCACCCCTTCCATCCCACAGCGCAGGAGTACTCCTCACCCTCCCTCCCACAGTGCCGAGGCATCCACACTCTATCCCACAGCGCAGGGGTAACCAACACCCTCCATCCCACACCCCAGGGGACCCCCACACACTCCCACACTGCAGGGGCCTCCTCATTCTCCATCTCACAGCGCAGGGGTACCCCACATCCTCCATCCCACATCGCAGGGGCATCCACACACTCCATCCCACAGTTCAGGGGCATCCCACACCCTCCATCCCACAGCCAGGGGCATCCACACCCTCCATCCCACAGTGCAGGGACACCCTACACCCAACATCATACAGCCCATGGGTACCCCATACCCTCCATCCCACAGCTGGGGGTATCCCACATCCTGCATCCCACAACTGGGGGTACTCCACATCCTCCATCCCAAAGCTGGGTGTACCCCACACCCTCCATCCCACTCACCAGGATAATCCAACACCCACCATCCCTCACCGGAGGGGCATCCACACCCTCCATCCAACAGCCCAGAGGCATCCCACACTCTGCATTCCACAGCCCAGTGACACCCTACACCCTCCATCCCACAACTGTGGGTATCCCACACCCTCCATCCTACACTCCAGGGTAACCCCACTCCTTCCCTCCCACAGAGCAGGGGAATCTTCATTCTCCATTTCACAGCACAGGGGTACCCCACACCCTCCATCCCACAGCTGCCGGTACTCCACACCCTCTATCCCACAGCTGGGGGTACCCCACTCCCTCCATCCCACACCCTAGGGGAACCCCACATCCTCCCTCCGACAGCAGGAGGGCATCACTCTCCATCCCACAGCGCGGGGGCTTCCACACCCTTCATCCCACAGTGCGGGGGCATCCACATCCTCCATCAAACAGCGCGGGGGCATCCACACCCTCCATCCCACAGCGCGAGGGCATCCACACCTCCATCCCACAGCAAGCAGGTATCCACACCCTCGATCCCACAGCGCAGGGGCATCCACACCCTCCATCCCGCAGAGCAGGGACATCCACAACCTCCATCCCACAGCCCTCCCGCATCCACACCCTCCATCTCACAGAGCAGGGACCCCCTACACCCGCCATCTCACAGATCTGGTGTACCTCACACCCTCCATCCCACAGCTGGGGGTACCCTTCACTCTGCATCTTTCAGTCCAGAGGCATCCCACACCCTAAATCCCACAGCCCAGGGACACCCTACACCTTCCATCCCACAGCTGGGGTTACCCCCACCCTCCATCCCACAGATGGGGCTACTCGACACCCTCCATCCCACAACTGGGGGTTCACCACACCCTCCATCCCACACCTCAGGGGAACCCCACACCCTCCCTCCCACAGCGCAGGGGCATCCACACTCCAAACCACAGCGCAGGGGTACCCCACACCCTCTATCCCACAGTGCAGGGGCATCCACACCCTCCATCCCACAGCCCCGCGACAACCTACACCCTCCATCCCACAGCTGGGGTTACCCCACACCCTCCATGCCACACCCCAGGGGAACCCCACTCCCTCCCTCCCACAGCACAGGGTCAACCTCATTTTCCATTCCTCAGCGCAGGGATACCCCATACCATCCATTCCTGAGCGCAGGGGCACGCACACCCTCCATCCCACAGCTGGGGTTTCACCACACCCTCCATCCCACAGCCGGAGGTACCCCACACCCTCCATCCCACACCCCAGGGGAACACCATATCCTCCCTCCCACAGCGCGGGGGCATCCACATTCTCCATCCCAAGTGCAGGGGTACCCCACACCCACCATCCCACAGCGCAGAAGCATCCTCACCCTCCATCCCACAATTCAGGGGCATCCCACACCCTCCTTCCCACAGCCCGGGGCATCCACACTCTCCATCCCACAGCGTAGGGACACCCTACGCTCAACTTCCCCCAGCCCAGGGGTACCCCAAATCCTCCCTACCACACCTGGGGTACCCCACACCCTGCATCCCACAGCTTGGGTACATTTCACTCTCCATCCCACAGCCCAAGGGCATCCCACACCCTCCACCCCACAGCCCAGGGACACCCTACACACTCCCTCCCACAGGTGTGGGTACCCCACCCCCTCCACCCCACAGCTGGGGGTACCCCACACCCTATATCATACAGCACAGGGGTACCCCGGGTACCCCGCACCCTCCATCCCACAGCGCAGGAGCATCCACACTCTCCATCCCACAGCGCAGGGGCATCCACCTCCTCCATCCCACAGCGCAGGGGGATCCACCTCCTCCATCCCACAGCACAGGGGCTTCCACATCCTCCATCCCACAGCACGGGGTCATCCACACCATCCACAGCCTCCATCCCACAGCGCGGGGGCATCCACACCCTCCATCCCACAGCGCGGCGGCATCCACACCCTCCATCCTGCAGCTTCGGGGCATCCACACCCTCCATCCCGCAGCGCGGGGGCATGCACACCCTCCATCCCGCAGCGCAGTGGCATCCACACCCTCCATCCCACAGCCCTGGGGAACCCTACACCCTCCATCCCACAGCGCAGGGGCATCCACACCCTCCATCCCGCAGCGCGGGGGCATCCACACCCTCCATTCTGCAGCGCAGTTTCATCCACACCCTCCATCCCGCAGCACAGGGGCATTCACACCTTCCATCCCACCACGGAATGGCATCCACACCCTCCATCCCACAGCCCACGGGCATCCACACCTTCCATCCCACAGTGCATGGGCATCCACACCTCCATCTCACAGAGCTGTGACACCCTTCACCCTCCCTCCCACAGCCAAGGGGTACCCCACACCCTCCATCCCACAGCTGGGGGTACCCTTCACTCTTCCTCCCACAGCCCAGGGGCATCCCACACCCTATATCCGACAGCCCAGGGACACCCTATGCGTTCCATCCCACAGCTGGGTGTACCCCACACTCTCCATCCCACAAGACGGGAACACCACACCCTCCCTCCAACAGTGCAGGGGCACCCACACTCTCCATCCCACATCGCAGGGGTACCCCACACTCTCCATCCCACAGCGCAGGGGTATCCACACCCTCCATCTCACAATTCAGGGGCATTCACACCCACCATCTCACAGCCCGGGGCGTCCACACCCTCCATCCCACAGCCCAGTGATACCCTACACCCAACATCCCACAGCCCAGGGGTACCCCACACCCTCGATCCCACAGCTGGGGGTACCCCACACCCTGCATTCCAGAGCTGGGGTCCATTTCACTTCCCATCCCACAGCCCAGGGGCATCCCACACCCTCCATCCCACAGCCCAGGGACACCCTGCAGCCCCCATCCCACAGGTGGGGGTACCCCACACCCTCCACCCCACAGCTGGGGGTACTCCACATTCTGCATCCCACATCACAGGGGAACCCCACACCCTCCATCCCACAGCACAGGGGCATCCACACTCTCCATCCCACAGCACAGGGGAACCCCACACCCTCCACATCTTCCATCCCACAGCTCTGAGGCATCCATACCCTCAATCCCGCATTGCAGGGGCATCCACACCCTCCATCCCACAGCTGGTGGTACCACATACCCTCCATCCCACAGCGCAGGGGCATCCACACCCTCCATACCACAGCCCAGGGACATCCACACTCTCCATCCTACAGCTCGTGGGCATTCACACTCTCCATCCCACAGCCCATGGGCATCCCACACCCTCTGTCCCCTAGCCCAAATGTGCCCCACCATGTCCTCAGCCACACAGCCTGAAGGTGCCCCACACCCTCTGCCCCATAGCCCCAAGGCTGCCCCACACCCTCAGCTCCTGGACCCTCTTGGCTGGGTCCATCCCTAGAGATCGGCTCCTTGGGGAGGGTTGGTGTCCACAGGGCCAGTTCCGTGATCTTGGTAGCTTTCCATTTTGGAACAACAGTTGCTAATAGCTCTTCCTCCTCTTCCTCTTCTTCTCTTTCCTATTTTAAGTACAAAAATGTAAATTCACCACCATTTATGTAATCTTGGTCTGGAATATTAAAAGTCAGGTAGAAAGGACAGGTTTTGACTTCTGTTTGAGCCTTTTTAGGGACATCATTCAGGAATCAGACCAGTTGCCAGAGCTCCATAGTATAATCTAGGGGTTGAGAATGGACCTTGAAAGGGCCAGGGTGAAAAATGAGCTCTACAGAGCAATGCTGGGCCTGAACTTTATACTGGGTGCCACAAAAATTTTCGGATGACCATGTCCCAGTCACCTGCAATAGCTAAGACATGGCCAGACTATGTAGTCAGAACTCAATGGCCAGGATTAAGTGGACTTTTCAGTTGTCCGGCAAATTATATAACATGCAAAAATTTCTTATGTTATATAATTATACTTTTATTGAGCTTAGTAAAAACATAATTATTTATAATATTATTCTTAATATAAATAATATAAGAAAGATCCATATGTTTCTTTAGACAAGGCCTAAGAAGTTCCTAAGAGGTCCATAGAATGATACGGATTTGCATAAACATTAACGCTCTAGTGTCAAGGATTATGGGAAAAATTAAATTCCAGGAAAGCAGAATGAGAGTTCATCAAGTCTGAATGTGGAGCCCTTTGTAATAATAAATACACAATTCCATCAATGGTGAGGAGTCCCCATGTGCCGATTTCGCCAGGCATATTTGCCTACTTCTCAGTTTTGTGACTATCACAAAATTCCAAAGATCTGAGCATCAACACTGTGAATTTGGAACACTTCACCACCACATAGGTGACAATACTGATGACAAAGAGGGGCAGACATCTGCCTGTTCCACTGAGTCACTGGGAAATCAATGACTCTATTTTGTCAAAGTGTTCAAGTGTGGCCACCCAGGAAGGGCGACACCAATGCTGCAGGACAGGGTCCTCAAACTTGACTTAGATCAGAATCACCCAGAAAGCACTAAAAGACAAATTGCTAGCCCCACCCCTAGAGTCTGGGATTTAGCAGGTCTGGGATAGCATCCAATAAGCTGCATTTCTAACAGACTCCCAGGTGAAGAAGACAGGGCTAGTTTGGGAACTGCACTCAATTTTGTATGTAAAACCAAGAGGTAGAACCCTCTTACTTTGCTGGTGGAAATGAAAAATGATGCAGCTACTGCAGAAAACATTTGGCAGTTCTTCGAAATCTAAACAGCACCATGTGACCCAGCAATTCCACTCCTTGGTATATAACCAAAGAAACTGAAAACAGAGTTTTGAACAGATGCTTGTACACCAATGTTCATTGCAGCATTATTCATCATAGCTAACACGTGGAAGCAACTCAGTTGCCCACCCACAGTCGAATGGATAAGAAAGAACCCTGAAAACACAAGAACCTTGAAAACATCATGCTAAATGAAAGAAGCCAGGCACAAAAGGACAAATACAGAATGAATTCACTTCTATGCAATACCTAGAATAGGCAAATTCATAGAGAAGGAAAGTAGATTAAAGGGTATCAGGGGATGGGGGAGATCGAAGGGGGAGTTGTTGCTTAATAGGTCCAGAGTTTCTGTCTGGGAGAATGAACACATTCCAGAAATGCATAGTTCTCATGGTTGCACAACACTGCGAATGTACCAAATGCCACTGAAAGCATGCTTTAAAATGGCAACTTTCATATTCTATAAATGTACATCTAAAACCAGAATTTAAAAAGAAACAGGTGGTGAGCCATGGGCTGCAGCTTGACAACCCCTACTCTAGAGGGAATACATTCCCCTTACTGGGTGGGGCAAGAGAACACTGAGGCTTTTCTGTTTTGCCACAGTCCTAGTCAATCCCCAAAGCACAGTGAGTGGGCTTTGACAAAGCCCTCAGGTTGCTGTTGCATTATTTCATGGGTGGTTTTTCCTAAACAGCCACAGGACATGGGGCTCACATCAGTATTTTCTCCCTTAGATGTTACCGATGCTCTTTCTAACTTCTGCTCATCATCCTGAAATCTAGTAACTTTTTCTAGTTGATTCTAAAGTTGCAAAGCACTTAATAAGATGGGCTTTATTTTGATCACTACAGAAATTGTAAAACTTTCTCAATCACCAGTAAACCTAAACAGTTATTACTAGCACTGACAAAATATCAATTTAACCAATAGGTTCCTTCAGGAAACAGGTGAGAGATGTCCAACCCTATGGAAATCCCAGCAAAATACTAAACACATCCCTGCCACAAATGAATCCTAAAGCCAGCTGTCTTTCTTAAGCTTCTGACTACGTGTGTAGGTGGTTACACACACATACACATGCAGTGGAACATCGTGGGAAGACAATATGTCAAATTCCTCTATGTTCTGTTAGATGCAGATGACTATGGGACGCTGCCTTCAGCCCAGACTAGAGCACCCTGCGGTCCACGAGAATCCATGCTCAGAGGAAGCAGGGCCTCATGCTTAGCAACAAAATCCAGCCACTTCATTTCCTGGTTTGCTAGGGACCTGCCCCTAGCCAGTGGTTCCTTTTAGCTAGAGCAAAGCAGGAGGAGAAGAGGCAAAGAAGACAAGGTCACTGTGAGGCCACACAGGATTCTGGTCACAGCCAAGAAGGTGGACGATGAGCAACCATGGGCTGCTTTGAGAAACTAAGCAACAGTGGCCAGAGTGATGTGCACAGAGTAGAACACCCAGGAGCGGGAATCAGGAAAAGACGGTGGTTGAGGTCAGGCCCAGAGTGCCCTGGGGATGCCCAGACCCTGGCCACTTGGGAGGCAGCAACGGAGCATGGACAGTCACTCGACTATGGGGGGTTAAGGGATAAAGATTCAAAGGCTCCCTTTGGTTTTTGAATCTAAGAGACTCTAGGAAGAAAAATGCAGAAAGTTTATAAAACTGTCTGAAGAGCACTGAATTGAAAAACCACTGACGAGTTTAAACTGAAGCTTCAAGGCCAGGGCCCTCAGGGGAAAGGACAGAGCATGAGGTAGAGACAGCAGTGGGTGGCACGGAGCAGGTGTGGGACAGGCCCTCATGCACAGGATCTCCTGCAGCCTTCCAAGCCCCCCACACTGTGGTTTCTACCTCCTGTGACCAAGGGTGGCTTTCCCCAGCCTCACAGCTGACCCCAAGGTGACGAGGAGTCAATTTAAAGCATGGCTTCTGGGTGATGCCAAGGGGTTGACAAGGGACACAGCAACAAAAACCAAAATCCATCCACCTGCTTCGACCTCCCAAAGTGCTGGGATTACAGGCGTGAGCCATTGTTTTCGGCTAGGATTAGTTTCTAGCAACAAAAACGGTATATGTCAACAAAGTCTAGAGTTCTGCAACAACTGGGAAATGATACTGTTTGCTTCTGGCGATTTAGTTCTGTACTAACACATGCAAATGAGGAAAATGAAAATATGAAAGTTCCTAAGAGTTGGCATAACTTATAGGCGAATCACCTCCAACCTTGTAGGATCAATGTTTTTGAGCAGCTAGCTCCTTTGCCTGTGAATGTAAAAGAAAACCATACATGCTCTGTGACTTACCGTATCTGCTAAACGATATTCTCCATGTTGTTCACACCCAACATCAAACACATATTTTCCAGGGCCAACAGGCTACAAACAAAGAGGAAACCATTCTTAAGTGTCAACACCCAGCAGCAAATACAAAATACAAATGTCACCACCACCATACCCACCTGAAATCACAAAACTGGATAAAGTCAAACATGGATTAAAGAATGCTTTTATGAACTAATGGCTAATGGGTTTGGGAAGTATATGCCTTGTTTTGTTTACTTTTTAAAACTTTAACCACATTTCACTTTTTTATAAAAGTGCTATATTCATTTTAAGCAAACCTTAGTAAGTCAGTATCCACGGGTGAACTAGCTAGCAAGGTAACTACTACTAATATAACTATCTATCTATCTACATACATACATATATATATATGTTATTTTTTGTTTTGTTTTGTTTTTGTTTTTGTTATTTTTATAATAGACTTTCACCATGATGGCCAGGCTGGTCTTGAACTCCTGACCTCAGGTGATCCACCCACCTCAGCCTCCCAAAGTGCTAGGATTACAGGCGTGAGCCACCACACCCGGCCTACTATTCATATTTTCTCTGTAACTTTGCTTCTAGCATACATTGCTAAATACGAATCTGATCATAAGTGCACACACTCACTCACACTATTTTTACTGAGAAACATGGCATGAACTACTTCCCGTATTTACAAATAATCTTTCATCACACAGTTGTCACCTGGTATTTTATTTCATCTATGGATTGTAAGCTATTTTACTCAGTTACTATTTTTGGTATTTGGGATACTGATTTTTTTTTTTTTTTTTTTTTTTTACAAAGAACACTCCAGAAAACATACTCTGAGTTAAAACCTTATGTATGTTTTTGATATCATCCTGAACTTCTCAGAATTTCTGGACAAAAGCGTGCATGTGTTTGGATCAGATGAGGCTCTGATCACTTCATTCCCACGACTGCACTTTGGAGTCCCAGATCCTCAAACACTTGATTTGAGGAGTGTAAAAAATTCTATTTTTACATGTTTTTTATATATATAAATGAGGTCTCACAATTTTAATTCACTTCATTTCAGTTGTTAGTAAGGCTAAATTTTTTTCAAGATTTTTCGTCATTTAAATCACATGTATTGATAAAACACTTTATATAATAAATGTTGCAAATGTCCTCTCCCCATCTGACCATCATCTCTTAGATGTTCTTTACAACATGCTCTAATCTAAAGAAGTTATTTTTATAAAGCTAAACCTATTGGTTTTTCCTTTCTATTTCTGTTTCAAGTTCTCTTTGCTCATTTCAAGGTTAATATTCATCTACTTTGTTTTGTATATTTCCTTGGGTACATTTAAATCTTTACTTCTTCTAGAAAGTATATTCATCTGTATTAAGGAAAAACTATTATTTTCCTCCCAAATAATGATCAAGTGTTCCTAGCACTATGTCTTGACTCCTCCCAACATTCCTTTGTTAATTTAATATGGCATCCTCATTGCATGTGAAATTATTTATGTACTGGGACCTGCCTCTAGACTTTCTAATCTGTTTCATTGGTGTGTGTGTGTGTGTGTATGTGTGTGTCTGTGTGTATCCTCGTATCACACTGTTTTAATTATTGAAGCTGTGTAGTATCTTTTAATAACTTGTCCACAAGGACATGTTGCAGCTGTCCTGTTCCCCACATTTGAAGAGGAGGGACTCAGTTTTCTCTGTGTTCTTAGTGTTCTCCAGTCACACATTTGCACAGGCTGCAAGGGGAGGTTATTCTGCACGTCATTGGCAAATGTCACTTCCCATGGACTTACATTTTTGTTCAAGAACTTGCCCTGGTATCTGTGGTTCAGGTGAATGAGCTCAGCTGCGCCCTCCTGCTGTCCATTCACCCAGGTGCCAACATACTTACTGCCCGTCTCTGCGTAGAAATAGGTGCCTTGCCCATGCCTGGTTAAAACAAAGGGCACATGGTATTTCATTCTAGCACCGTGAAAAATCTCCCAGGTTTAAAAACACACATTGACATTGAGGGGGCCCCAGGCTGACGCAGGCTCACAAGCGATGTGGCTTCTGTATCTGTGTCTAGTCAGAAGGTGCTCCCTGCTCAGTGTGCCCCAAGCACAGGACATGGCCAGAGGCACAGAGGACATGCCGGCTGGACAGAGGGAAGCTCCTGGGTGCCAGCTGCTTTACCCAGGGGAGCGGCAGAGCTAGTGGGAGCTGCGGCTCAGGTCCCCCAATGGCTCTGCTGTGCCTTCCGCTCCCTGGGGCTCTTGGGAGAAAGACTCACACGCTCTGTGCCAACTGAGATGCAGATGTCAGTTACTCAAGTCTACATCTGCTCAGAAAGGCATCCTTGCCTCAAAGCCATAGAAAGATTGGACCTTCCTGGCAGAGGTGGTAACTGGGCTTTTGTTCTGACTCTATTCCTTAGTAAGTGCAAAAAATCTGCAGACATTGTGTTCTCATTACATAAGCAAGTCCCGTAAGACTCAAGGTAGAAACCAAACCTTTGATGAGCAAACCACTGTCCGGTGTAGGTGTCGTTATTGATGTAGTAGTATACACCATAGCCGTGCCTCTGGTCATTCGCCCACTCTCCTGAAAAGAGCAACACAGAGTTAAGCCTGCGTGAGAAGAAGGGACTGATGCCCTGTACCGTGTCTTCAAATTGTTAACCATGGCAGAGGCGGATGTGCTGGAAGCAAAAGAAGCTACAGCCTCAGGGCTCTGTGCACACACAGGCCCCTTCTGCTCAGGAAATTCTGCAGAAGAGAGATTTTTACCTGCACTGACTAAGGCTGCTGTGTTTCCACTCTGATATCCCCCCATCCCCCTTCCTTTTGTGCCAGATGGCATGGCTGCTGAGCCACGGTGGAGAGTGGGCTAAGGGGAGGCTGAGTCAGGGGTTCACGGGGCACAAGTAGAGTGAGGTGCATGGATGTGGGCTGTAGCCACCTGCATGTATTGACAAGCACGTTTCACAGGTCTGTCAGAGGCACCATGAGGATTCAGACCAAAGTTGGCTGACCCATTGCCAGTGATCCTAACACTGCACTTCACTTACCTTGCAAACATTTAGTGACTCAAAAACAACTCCAAGGCTTGATGGTCTATAGCCACTTGCCAGCATTTCAGTCTATCTCCCACTCAACCATCTGGCTCCAACATGCCACCCTGACCGCAGCTGCACACCAGCTCCATCCACTGGTGCCGCACTGTGGCTGACCCAGGCCTCTGCCTGAGCTCTTCCCTCACCTCCACGCAGGCTTCCACTAAGTCCTTACAGACGTGGTAGGAAGTACTGAAATTGGCTAGGATATCACAAAATTCATGATATAACTGCATGATGAGGACAACTGCAAACTACTGTTGTCAACTACCGTACGAATTCCTGCACTAGAAAAGTCAAAACGTCCTCAAATCTTACTGCTCACATATGAGAGAAACTTAAGAGAGGTCTCCTAAAAGTGACAGCTTTTACAAACGTGCTTATTCCCAAGTCATTAAGCTAAGTGATACATTTTGAGACTATGAATAATAAAAAGCAAATGTTGACCAATTTGTTGATCAAAGAGAAAAGAAGAAATTATATTTCTATTCTCTCTACAGAAAACATTACGAAATGGTTACCATATGGAGAAGTGTTGGGAAACAGCCCAATCCCGTTAGTGGGTGCCCTTAGTCCCGGTGGTGACGAGGGACTGGGAAAAAGAAATAAAGATGGAAACACAAGAGTAGAATTTACAGCATGGGTCCAGGGGACGCAAGCTAGGAACTGCATTGGCCCAAGCTCTGGTCTCCAAAGCCTTTTATTATGTGCACAATCTCATTGATCTTATGGGTATGGAAAGGGACGATAAAGGAGTAGGTAAAACAGCCGGTGGAGAGCACTTGAGATCCTTCTAAGACATGCTGAGCTAGTATTCTGAGTTTACCACCCATTGTTATCAGGGTGTATAGCGGATGGAAGCATAGCGGATAGAAGCCACCAGTCTGACCACACCCAATGCATCAAGGGGCTTTTATCTCCCGAGGACACAGAGCAATTAAAATCATTCCTTACTCTGAGAACCTAGGCAGAGCCTGAGGCGTTCCGTGATCTCTGCCCTGCTAGGCTTTTCTCCTCCTTGCCAACTCCCATGTGCAAAGACCCTCCCAGATCTTGTGAGCAGAGATCGCCTCCCTTCTCAGAGATCTTTGCGTAAGCCCTCATTACGAGGCTCTCATGCAGTCTCCATGTTGAGAAGGCATCTGTGGGACCAGAGCAGTATTCCCTGCTCTGCAGCCACCCCGCGGTGTTCCCCGGTGTCACTGTGCTCTCGGATGGTCTTTACCTTAGGCCTCCTGTTGCCGCTTGATTTCTAATTAACTGCACCAGTAATATAGTTTAGTTCAATGTATAAATTTCAGTGTACTCTGAGCCAAGCAAGCTGATAATTATTTAGCTAGAATTAACACAGGTCTCCCCCTGGCCATCTCGACCCACAGAGAAGCATTCAAAGAGTGTTAGCTAACAAAGGTAGAGGAAAGCTATTCTGGAAGTATGTCAGACATTAATTAAAACTTGGGCTACTTAGATTCTGTGATGTTTGTGGTATTTTTAAATTTTTAACTTATCTTGATTTATCATTACCAATGAAAATTCACTTTTATACCAACTTTATATTTTCTTTTTCTTAAAGAGGGTTCCTAAAACTTACATAAGCTTCTGACTTACACAAAAACTGAACCCACTTCCACATGAAGATAGCAAATACCCAATAGGCTAAGAAAATGATAATTATTCAAGCAATATTTGTTTATGTGAATAAACCCCAAAATTTATCTACAGAAGTAATTTCTACATATTTATTTTCTCAATCATTCCAGTATTTATTCAGCACCTACAGTGAACTGGGCACTTTGTAAGATGAATGAACAGCTGTACAAAGGACAATGCATGTCCCTGGGGCACCTGTGCCAGCCTGGGGAGGGGAGCCAGGCACCTGGGCAGCAGCCGAGGACAGGGAAGGCAGCACAGAGAGCTATGTGGCACAATTCCAAAAGATGGGTGGGCGTTCAGAAAAGAGCAGGCTTACCAAAAACTCACGAAGAGAGGGAAGGTGGCAACTGCCACCAGGTAAGAAAGAGAACTAGGTCCTATGATGTGATGTGTGACAGGAATGACACAGAGAAGAGAGATAAGATCCCAAAATTGAGACAATTCCATAAAAAGTAGTTCAGGTCCCTGAACCTAAAGTAACCATGAGGATGTGTAAATACCTCGGGGGATCTGTCTGGATCTTAAGGGGCAATGATGTGCCTGCATTTGTAGCATTTGCCAATTTCTGTAGTGTAACTACCCCAGTGGGGCCAATTTCAAACTGCACGTGTTGGTGGGAAGAGATGCACAGAATGGGCTTCTGTGAGCTATTATGAGGGGCTCCAGCACAGCCCTGGGGCAGAGACCTCAGCTGAAATAGGGACATCATCTAGTTTCTTCCCAACAAAAGATCATGACAAAATTATGATATCCCTCCTTTCCTGGCCATGTCAGCTGGTCTCCAGGGAGTCATGGCAAGAAAGATATATATTTTGCAGAAAATTTTCAAAAATGAAAGAGAACAATTAAGTTGCAAAAGACACTAAATTTTGCACCATAAGGACTGTGAGCAAAACTTTTTAAAGTCCTAATCTACTTAAAAACCCTGTGAAGAGACTCTGCCCAGCGTTTTGTAATGCCACCACAGGGATCCTACACAAATGGAGACGGTAACTCAGAGGAAAGTCACCTGCTGAGGCACGTCTCTAACAGTCATGAGTCAAGTTTCCTTTCTTAAGTGAATGACAATTATAAACTTTACTATTGTGGCTTTAAATTTGCACTTAATTTTTTTTTAAGTCTTTCTACCCCAATCCTATACTTTCTGATCATTCTTAATCTTGTCAACTGAGGTTTTTTTCAGCTACATTTCTTTTCAGGAGTAAAAGAAATGTAGTTGGTTGGTTGGTTGGTTGGTTGGTTGGTTACTGGTTGGATGGTTGGTTGGTTGATTGGTTGGTTGGTTAGTTGGTTAATTGGTTGGTTGGTTGGTTGGTTGGTTGGTTGGTCAGTTGGCTGGTTGGTTGATTGGTTAGCTTAGTTGCCTGGTTGGTTGGTTGGCTGGCTGGCTGGCTGATTGGTTAGTTGGTTGGTTGGTTAGCTTGGTTGTCTGGTTGGTTGGTTGGTTGGCTGGCTAGCTGACTGATTGGTTAGTTGGTTAGTTGGTTGGTTGGTTGGTTGGCTAGTCACCTAGCTGGTTGGTTGATTGGTTGGCTGTTTGGTTGTCTGGCTGGTTGGCTGGTCGGTTAGCTAGCTGGCTGCTTGGTTAGTTGGTTAGCTGGTTAATTGGCTGGTTGGTTGGTTGGTGTGGAGCTGGGTGCTCCTAAGGGAGAGCAGTGTGTCTGACACTTGGGATTGAAGACAATTTAAAATGAGAAGCTCTCTAAAATGCTCCTCCCACCTCAAATGCTGGTTGGTCACTGGTTTGCCATGCTGGCCCAGTCTTGCCACGCTGGCTGCCTAAACTACTGGGTCAGCCAAACACAGGAGAGGAGCCCGCACTTGCGGGGAAACACTCCGTGCACCTGCCATAGCATTTGGGATGTGTAATAACTGAAGTATGGTTTTACAGATGCAGAACCCGGAAAGCAGAGAGACTGTGCACATTGTCCGAGCTCCCACACCTGCTGGGTACAAAGGCTAACACGAAAATTGGAGTCTGCCTGATTCTAACACCACTCTCTCTTCTCCACAAGCCTCCCAATAGTCAAGTGCTCATTCCGTCCTGCTCCTGCCATTTGGGAGCTTCCAAAAAACCCAGCTTCAAGTTATCATATCATTCTTATTTCTCTACAGTGTCATTATTAAACTTCTTTGTTTTATTGAGTTCTGCTTGACAGGCAACAAGGCCAGCAAAGAACAGGATGCTCTTTCTCTTTCGTAACCTCAGCATCCTCAGTTGGCCCTGTACCCCCAAACCTCAGAATCAGTACGTGGGGTCCAAGCCTCCCCAACATCTGGCACCTACCTTCCCTTCCATCTCATCCCCCAGCACCCCTAAATACCTCTGCCTTCCTGCCTGTATCCAAGTCACCAGCCACCCAGAACTGTCTCCCAGCTCCTCTCCTGTAGCACTATAGCCTCTGCTGGTTCCTGGACTCCCTAATTGGACTTGTCTGACCATCTGGGAGGTAGGCAGGGTACTGGGCTTTATGCCTCAGGGTCCTGATGTTGAACATACCACCCTGCACAAAACCATTCTGGCCCGCTATATGGCAGCCAGCCAAAATACACTGTTATGAATAACTCAGCCATACATTAACTGAGATTTTGTGATTGGAAGAGTATTGGCTTACTGTGTTACAATTCATATTATAACTTCTGACCTCAGTTTCCATTACTGCCTTAAGTAAGATACTTCCTTAAGATTTAGTCAGAGAAGACATCTCTGAGTAGTGACTGCACCTTGCACCCTTTAAGATACAAAGCCATCTGGAGAATCAAAAATCCCAACTGTTGCCAGATGAGCTTTCTATGTTAGTGTGGCATAATAAGAAATACTGGTCTTTATTCATGGTTCCCAGCACAGAGTTCCTAAAACCCTTGAGATTTCCTGACTGATAGAAATATTTCTGTTATTCAAAATAACACTCTTTTGACCACGCCTGAACTTATGCAAATGAGGCCCAGGATGGCCTTCAGATGGGACTGGGCATCAGAAAGACCAAGTGATAAGAAAGGTAGAACCTCTAGCCCTACCCACCAACTCTGGGAAAGAAGGGAGTGGCTGGAGATTAAGCTCTATAAAAACTCTTGAGCAAAATTTGACAAGCTTCTGCGGTGGTAAATGTATCATGTGCCGGGGGTGGTGCACTCTACCTCCATAAGGACAGAAGCTCCTGTGTTCAAGAACCTTCCAGGCCTTGCCCTGTGTACCTGGGCATCTGGCTGTTCATCCATATTCTTCATAATATCCTTTACAGCAAACCAGTAAGCCTAAGTAAAGTGTTTCCCTGAGTCCTATGAGCCATTATGGCACCTATCAAACAAGAGTAGGGTGCTGTAGGAACCCCCACTTTGTAGCCGAGTCAGATAGAAGTGTGGGTGCCCTAGGAATCTACTACTTGAGGTTGACATCTGAAGTGGGGCAGTCTTGGAAACTGAACCCTTAACCTGTGGGGTCTGTGCTAACTCTGGGTGGTGTCAGAACGGAGTTGCATCATTGGAAACTCAGTTGGTGTCCACAGAGGACTGGAGAAGTATGTAGCTTGGAAAATCCACGTATTTAGTGTCAGAGAAACAGTTATCCCTTTCACCTTCATATTCAAAACTCCTTAAATCCCTTATTCTGAATATCTTGTGTGTGTGTGTGTGTGTGTGTGTGTGTGTGTGTGTGTATTGTTCAAATTGTATCAACATTATGCTAAAATCAAAAGTAACAGGAATGAGATTAAGTGCATAAAGATTTTGAAATAATTAAATTAAGCCCCAAATTAAATTGTTTAAAGTTGATTTTTTTTTTTTTTTGAATAGAGATGGGGTTTCACCATGTTGGTCAGGCTGGTCTTGAACTTCTAACCTTGTGATCCACCCGCCTCAGCCTCCCAAAGTGCTGGGATTACAGGCATGAGCCACTGTGCCCGGCCTTGTTTAAAGTTGATTTAAAAAGCAGATGGTACTTCTTCTAGAGCAAGCCTTCTGAGATTTATGAAGCAAAACAAAATAAATTCTAACAGGGACAGTGTTAACACCCTCCATCTTGGTCTCTGAATTGGACAGAATCCTCACTGACATCTATTAAAATAAGAACCACCTACTGGTTCTTATTTTATCTGGGAGCAAAGCAAGCAACTATAGCTTATGCTTTATAAGAATATGTCATCCTCATTAAGAAGTGATGCCGTCACATGTGGGACATCACAGACCTAGCCCCAGTTAGTGACGCTCACTATGGATCAGGCAAGGTTGCAGGTGTCTCCCTGTATTCATCCACGGGATCTTCATGCTACAGATGAGGGAGCTGAGGCAAGGAGATGTGAAGTCACCTATGCAAGGTCACACCTGTTGTCACCAGAGTCCAAGGTTAGCGTCACAGATCTTTTTAGAAATCTGAAGAAAACTAGACAACTTCTTCCTGGGGAAAAATCAAAAAGCCCAGAACGTAGAATTCTGTATACACTTTCTGAAGACCCACAACACACTCCCTGCCTGTCCCCCTTCCCAGGTTTGGGATATCACTAATGTTGTGGTCACACCAAGTGACAATAGCACAAGAGGGAGCAGGGAGGCTCTTGGAAATAAAGGAAAAAGAATCCTCCTCAAACATAACATTGGCCTGTAAGGAATGATGGCACAGACAGGAAAAGTCAGGAAAGGTGACTCCCGGACCGGAAGCCCTGACGGAAGGAAACGCTCAATCTAAAGCAAGAACACATCTGTCAGAAGCACAGTTGGTCAGAAATGGAAACTGCAGAGACAAGTTCAGGAAGATGAACACCACAGAGCATGCGAAGACGTGCATCCACCAGCACCGATGCCTGCGTCCACCCAGCAGCCTCCCTTTTATCTGCTCCCAGGACACAGATGTGCTGGCCATATCTGTGTGGATGAATTTCCCACTACAGATTCTTTAGTTAGTTAATTAATTACAAGCCTTTCGTGTTTCTGTATCAACCCTGTGACTATGGTAACACAATCTGTGTTCATTGAATGACTGACTAATCTGGAGTACTTGAAACTTTTCCATACATATCAGTATTCACAGACAAGTTCAATCATAAAGAAAGAAAAAAAAACTTCTGCAACACGAAAATCTGCTTTGTGATAACATTTTACCTTCATATCTGGATCCATCTGGATATATAAAAGTGCCTTGACCGTGCTTTTTATTTCTAACGTATTCTCCGGTATATCGAGCACCATTTTTAAATCTGTAGATCCCCTGAAACACATTGATTACATAATTCATATCATTGCCGAATGTAATATTTGCTAACAGAGCATTAAACAGAGAAAAGCATCCAGTCAAGTCACTGGTTCTGACCTGGCCATGTCTTTTACCGAATTCGTAGCTCCCTTCGTAGGTGTCCCCGTTGGGTAGCCGTGCCCTCCCATGTCCATGCCTTTCGCCTGCCTCATTCCGATCCCCCTCATATTCCTGGGTAATGAAAATTGACACAATTACAGCTACCATTCATTAAGCGCTAACCATGTGCCAAGCATTTTGTAAATATCATACCCTTGAATCATCCCACTATGCTAAATCCTCAGCACTAAATTGTCCCACCTTACAGTTGAGGTAGGTAACCGTGCCTGGGCTAGATGAAGCACTGGTCCAAAGTCACACCCCAGAACACGTCCACGGTGGAAGCCTCATTCCCTCCCTCCAACACGGAGCTGGCAATTCACTGTGACAGTCCTTGACACTGTAAATGTTAACCAATTTGTGAAGAGTGCTAGATACTCTAAGCTGTGTTTTTAGTAGGAATATGCTTGAAATAACACATGCAGGTAGAACAGTTCAAGTCCACAAAAATAGCTCCCCATTTGATTCCTTCCGTAATCCAGGATTTAAAAGACAAATGCCCTGAGAGAAGCAACTCTTCCCTCCAATGATCCCTGTTGGCGGTAGGGGGGGTGGCTTGAAGAGACCTTTGCCTTGCAAGGAATTTCTGATGGAAGGGACAGGTAGGAGGGCGCTGAAGAGTACACAGGGCTCCCTTGTCTATTCAGTTTATCTTATTTTTTGAAATCCCTAGCAAGAGACTTAAGGTTCAAACATTCATGACTCAATGCTGCAATAATTATGTATCTATCTATGTTTTGATTTTGTTTTCATTTTGTTTTTGTTTGAGACAGGGTCTCACTCTGTTGCTAAGGCTGGAGTTCAGTGGCACAATCTCAGCTCACTGCAACCTCCACCTCACAAGCTCAAGTGATTCTCCCACCTCAGCCTCCTGAGTAGCTGGGACAACAGGCACACACCACCATGCTCAGCTAATTAAAAAAATTTTTTTGTGTGTGGAGACAAGGTCTCACTTTATTGCCCTGGCTGGTCTCAAACTCCTGGACTCAAGCAATCCTCCCCCCTTGGCCTCCCAAGGTGCTGGAATTACAGGTATAAGCCAGTATGTCAGCTCAATTATGTATCTGTCTTAAAAGTAAATCAATAAAAAATGTGACCAAAGCTTGCAATTTCCCTATTTTTCCTATCCTTCATAAAATAAATGTTCCTTAGCACCTAATACATGAGTTTGGAGTAGATGTAATAAATAATAAAATGGTCAAAGCATCCAGTAATAATTTAACATGGGTATCTCATAACGTGACACTGTGTGTCTTAAATATTCATAATAAAATTTACTTAAAAAACTAAAATTAAGATTAAAAAATGGAATTGGATGCATATAGACTTATTATAACACAAGCACTGACACACTCAATTGAGGACTTCAGAAACAAACATTTGTGCAATTCTTGCCCTTTTCTAACACTATTTGCCCCATTAATTCCTGCCTAGAATGGAAGGTAAAAATCTGTGACCTTACAGATTTGTTTCAGGGTTAGTTTAAATCAAAATGTACAAAAGCCTCCTCCTTCTATCCAAGAGCCGTCCTAATATGCCCAACACTGAGCCACTGGGGTGGCGGAATAATAGAGAAATCCTTTAAAATGATCTCAAATGTGATCTGAATCTAAAAATTATAGGCACTAAAAAGCTATAAATCAGTGGGGCCATTTGAGGAGACAAACTGGAAAGCTTGCTGTGCAAGTGTTGCTGGTTGGGTTCACCTAGAGGCAGCCTCTGAACAAGTGTTTTTTTTTTTTAAAGTGCTTTCCTGGGAGAAAGCTGTAAAGAGGACAGGAAAGTAGACATGAATGAGCAGGCAGCTAAAAAAGGATGCCATTTCTGGTGAAGTACCAGACTTGGCGTAATCCAGCAGGGACTCTCAGGGCATCAGTTACACTGTGGACTTTGTCCTGCTTCTTGCATTAGCTACTGGCTGTCTGGCCGGATGTGAATTTCAGGCACTTCTGGCTCTCCATACCGGGCAGGTGGTTGCAGTGTGCAAAGGTGCTAGCTTGAGTAGCAAATCAGGTGGAGGCTGGGAGATGAGTGCCCAGAGCTAGCAAAAAGGTAGGGGCAGGCACTGACAGCACCACTGCAGAGTTGCTTGATTTTTCAGTTAATTCTGAAAGTACCTCAACTCTGTACTGTGCATGCACACCAGAGCGGCTGAGGTTCCCCCACCTGTCAGCCAGGGAGAGGTCACCCTCCGAAGCAGGGAGGAACTACTCTCTGAGTGGTAGAAATAGTCCCACACAAAACCCAGCTCACAGGCTGGATGTGCAGCCCTTTCTCCTCTCTGTCGCCTAAGCCAAGAAATAACTCCAACGACCTGGGTCAGTTCAGAGGGAACTAAGAAAGCACATGTGAGGACACGCCTATAAGGTAATATCTTCAGGAACCCTCTCCTAAGCCCAGGGCCTCTCAGCATTTCTTGGAGCCTGCCAGGAGGCAACTTTCCTCCACGCATCTAAATGCCGACGGAGCAAATCTCAGCTGCAGAAATGACGTATTCGAGGGCAATATGGCAGCATGGGATGATCTGCTCATCCAAGAAAACTGCCTCGATGGAAACTAACACAGGGAGGAGGAAACTTCCAAAGCCTTCTGCTGGGAAATCCTCCCCTTTAATGGGAGGCAGGATGGGAGTGGGGGAAGAGCGAAGTGGGATGTGGTAACCAGACGTCATAGCATTTCACCTTTCACCATCAACTTCCAGGACGCACGCAGGTGTGTCTGGTGTGGCCCTCGTCACTGCCCGGGCGTCCTGGGGAGCTGTGACTCAGATCTCTGGTTTCTGCGCCTCCTCAGTCTCCAAACCCAACCTCGAGGTTCCCCGCCGCAGCGCACCACGGGAGCCCCTTCTCACCAGGAGCTCTCACCCCAATATCATTCTCTTCCTCCTCTTCCAACTCCTCCGAACCCAGCTCCGACATAGTTTCGCCCCAGCCTGATCCCAGCCGCAGTTCCTCTAGCTGGTGGGTATCAACCGCCGCGTCCCACGTTGCCATGGAGACAAGGCCGGCCCCGCCCGGGGAGCGGGAACCCGCGAGGCGGACGGCGCGGGAGGAGCCCGTGGCAGACTTTGCGTAGTGTCTTAGCAACGGGAAGGGCACCTCGACCAATCGCCGCCCGGAAATAGGGAGGGGCGGGGCGGAAAGGACGAGGTGGAGCCAGTGGCAGCATTCGGGTGCCTTCGTAGCAACGAGGGCCGCCTCGGCCAATCACTGCTCGGGGAGAGAGGGGGGCGGGGATCGGGCGGGGCCTGGGCGGACTCCGTGCCGGGCTGTCCACCAGGTCTCTGACCTGGACCTCGCTGTCGCTGGCCCCTGAAATCCATCCCTTTAGTCGTCTGTTCTGTGGCGCAACGAGGAGCCACCTGGGCCCTCAAGAGAAAGGGCACAGGAAGCGCGTCCGGGCCAACTCTCGAGAGGGTTTCACCCCTGCGCCGTGCGAACACTGCCCGCTCCCTTCTTCCCCCAGGACTCGCAGAACCCCCGGGGTGCTTCCCACCCCTACTTACCTTTCTAGGCTCTTCTGACCCTTCGGGGTTCGCCGTTCTCAGAGATGTGTCCGCCAAGGCCTCTTCTCTTGTCTGTAAACAACTCCACTCTCAAGGAGGCAGCTCTGGCCTCTTAGCAGATGCGGCCTACACTGATGTCCGTCCGTGTTTGACATCCTTCCCAGACCCCGCTGTGGGTCCCAGCCCTCTCGGGCCTCTGACTGTCCGACGCCCCGTGCCGATCTCTGTTCCTCTACTCTCGCGCCTGTCTCCCCTTCACTCTCACACACCCACACAATCACAGGTGCACAGACAGGCTTGGCAATCTGCTTCACCTGACGCACTCCGCCTGCCCAAGGTCCCTCACGATTTCCTTCCATTTGCTCTGCCACCATACCAGACTGCGAAGCTGTGTTATTTGTTGTTGCTGCAGGAGCTGGGGAGGAGTGACTGAATAACCATAGGATTTGGTCTTGCTGGCAGAATCCCAGAAGCCAAATCCATGCGGTGAATAAGCTGCTGAAGAGCACACATCCCGTGGAGATTCTTCTCAAGAATAATATGAAAAGTTACAATCATAACCCATCATCAGGCCCAAATACGTCACTTACCGAGTAAACACACAAGTTACAAGCAACACACAAGATTCCAAAATTATGTCGTTTTTTAGTTGCAAAACTAAAAATGTTGTAAACACCAAAATGTAACAGCTTTTCTTACAGGGGAAAGTGGGGAGTTGGGTATAACGGATGATTATTATTTTCTGCTCTACATATTGGCAGTTTCTCAGTTACTACAATTGAGCATGTCTTATTTTTGTAGTACAATGCCCAAAGTATTTTAAATGTTAGAACTCTAGAATGGTAACATAATCAAGTATATGAAAATAAATATTTGTTTTTTACATTAAAAAGGTCAGAAATTCAACTTTCAAATTTGTCATAACAATGACAGTAACCATTGTTTACTAAGTTCTGACACTGTGTGTGGGCACTGTTTTAAAAGTTTTATATGAGTTATCTTATTAAATCCTCACTATCATTTCTCCATTGTACACCTAGGGAAAAGGAGTTATAGTGGGGTATAAGCTAAAGATAACCTCCTAAGCCCCACCATGGCCGACTAAATGGACCCCTCCTTGGCCAAGGGGGCTCCAGAAATCCTAAAAACTGAGTTCTCAGGCATCATGGGAAGGGAGGTCAGACATGCCTAATACCCTTTTGCAGCTTAGACGCAACAACTAACCAGCATTAATGTTAAAATAGAGATCAGAAGATGAATAGAATGGACTCTGCGGCAGCAAGACACCAACTTATAAACAGGACCTAAGGCCGTGGCAGGCATGAGTTAAGTCACACACCCCTATACTTAAAAGAAGAAACTATAGTTTAGCTGCCTGGAGAAGGTCTTATAATTCATGGTTTACATCCTGTACTTGAGTAAAGAATCTTACTGTGAATCTCAAATCTTATCATGACTTCCTCAGACTGTTGATGTACTAAATATGTAAACTACTGACACTGAAAAGGATACTGATTTGTTTCTAAATCATGACGTTTCACTGATTGCCTTGTGCATATGCATAAAACATTTTATCCTGTATGTTGTCATCTGTCACCAGAGATTGTAATCTCTATATTGTCCCGCGAATGAGAAAAGACAACTCTAATATGAGGAGTCCCCTTCCCATTCCTCAACTTTCTTAGAAAAGCATGCCAACTTGTCACACACTTAGGAACACATCCAACTTTGTTGGTGTGTCTCCCCCATTCCATCCTCAAACACAGCTTTTAATAAACCTTTATCAATTTCTGCCTCAACAGTCTTAACTTTGGTCAACAGCAGTTAAGATCGTTGCCCCATGGATTGCCTGAGCTCAGGAGCTCCAGACCAGCCTGGGCAACATGGTGAAACCCCATCTCCAGTAAAATAAAAATAAAAATAAATCAGCCAGATGTGGTGGCAGGCACCTGTAATCCCAGCTACGAGGGAGGCTGAGGTACAAGAATTGCTTGAACCCAGAGGTTGCAGCGAGCAAGGACTATGCCACTGCACTCCAGCCTGGGCAACAAAGTGAAACTCTGTCCAAAAAAAAAAAAATCGTTGCCAAAGATTATACAGCCAGTGGGATTCAAACCCAGCCATCTGACCCAAGAGTAATTCATGTGCTCATCACTATACTGCCTCCCAGATCTGTGATTTAAAGGGATAACTACAGTTTTATGGCAGTGGCTATAAACCATCTACCAAGCAGAGGACCCCTGGTTCAAAGTGCCTTGAATTGCAAACACCAGAGAGTGGCTTAAGCAGACCGCGTGGTTAACAAACTCTGTTCTGGATCGTATCATTAGCAGCTAGACATCTAGCTACAGCTATGGAATCCTAAGGTTTACAATTTGATTTCTATCCCATACAAATTAGTCAGGGTCTTCCCTCCCAAATCTTCCGGTCAATCTGCAGTAATTTCACTACACTGTGGCGTCAATTATTCAAATGATTGACACCAAAGTCAGAAGGGGTGAACAACAAGATGGGCCTCCCAGCACCCCCTGCAGCAGCAATTAGACTGGATTCTAAATTCCTCCTTCCAGAAAGAAGCTGCTCCCCAGCTCAGATCCAGCCGAGAGCCACAGCCGCCGAGAGGCATTCGGAGCGCTGAGCACCTCTTTGCGCACCCAGGAAGACTTCATCAAGCCAAGTCGATGCCTCGTTCAGAGCCCCAGGATCCCTGACCCCTGACCCCACAGTGACCCGGAAATGTTTGGTGATGCCAGAAGCAGCGCTTTCTAATTCTGAAGGCCCTCAAAATACTTTCTCAGCCCACCTTCTTCCTTTCCTGGGGCGTGGGAGTCGTGGGGAGATGAGAGGCAGAAAGATGAGTACATCATCAGGAGGTTTTTCCTCACTGGAAAATGAGAGGCAATCCTCTTCCACAGCTTAAAAACCAAAAGCGGCTGCCCAGACTCCGCTGGCAGGGGTCTCCCATCATCCCCCACGCGGGCTTCCCATCATCCCCTGCGGGACTTTTCCAACCTCCACCGAGGCTCTTCCCATAACTCCCAAGAGGGAAGTTCGCGCAGGGGCCGCTCTGCAGGGAGGAGCGAGGGCCGAGGGAAAGGCCTTCTGCAGAGTGGAGACCAGCAGTGGCCACAGTTCCTCTGCACTTCGTTTCCTCAGTAAGACATGATCTCCTTGTCCTTCTTAAGTGTAAATGGAGAGATCCATTTCCTTTTACCTATTAACCCCTCCAGAAGAAGAAAAACAGTCTCAGGCTGGCCGTGGTTGCTCTCTGCAGAGGGGCTGGTCAGGGTGTCTTCTGCTTCCTGCTGGGATGGCGCAGGCCGCGGAAACTGTTGAAACCACCCTGGGGCTGCCTTCTGTATTTTCCACAGCCTTCCAGGCCCACCTCCTACCCGGAGGCCTGCAGCTTGGCAGGTGTCATGGCAACGGAGCCCCTAAGTGTGTCTCTTCTGAGCTCTCCTGGGCAGTGTGGAGAAAAGGCCTTAAGAACTGGGGGGTCCTGAAATACCACAGGGGGGATAAATTAGTTTAAAAAAGAAAAGAACTAGGGGGCTTCAGTAAAATGCAAATCGATTTTTTTTGAAGTTTTGTAGGCACTGTTCAGATAAAAAGCAGGGACTTTCAACAAAATGAGTTCAGGCTCGTCTTAACTATAGAATTACGAGGTTGTTTATTACAATAATTACTATGGTAAATTTACCAATTTCATTTATATGCATATTTATAAACAAACATATTAGGATTAGATAGAAAAAGTTCTATGTGTAGAATCAAAAACTCTTTCTTTTTTTTTTTAAAGATGGGGTTTCAACATGATGGCCAGACTGGCCTTGAACTCCTGATCTCAGGTGATCCACCCACCTCGGCCTCCCAAAGTGCTAGGATTACAGGTATGAGCCACCGCGCCTGGCCTAAAAACTTTTTAAAACAGTTTTGATAGTCTCACACATTGCCATTTAGGAGATAGAGACAGATCCGGGATTGGAGCCCTAGCTCCATATACTTCTTTCTGAAGTCAGTCTACTCGTCTGTAAAATGGGTGGTTGTGAGGTCAAAATCAGATATTCATAATGAGAGTAGCACAATGCCTAGCACATAGCAGCACTTAGTAAATGGGAGCTATTACTCTTAAATGTACTGCTGTTAATCTTGTCATAGGTTAAACATCATTTTTCTATCAGTATGTTTGGGGGAAATTTTTAATTCAAGTTTATCTTAATCATTTTCAGTAGTGTTTGGTTGAAAAGAATCAAACTTCCAAGAATGATTCAGCCTGATAGTTGCTGGTTACAATCAGAAGTTAGTCTGTGATGAACAGATTCATTTCAATGCTCATGTTTATTAGCAGTAATATACATAACAGTAGGGAGATACTGAAGCTTCTAGAGACATACAGACAAGTAGATTCTTAAGTGTAAGTAGGTATTTGAACTGTTTGTGGATTATGTCTTATAAAATTGGCAACCATCAAGGAGGAAAATGCCAGATATACACACACCCATACCTGAGGTATGTAGGTCAATGGAAGACTATTGAAACACAGCTGTCAAGAGACAAATGTAAATTATTTTTCACCCAGGAAGTGAGATTATTCAGTGATGCATCATAACCAGTAGGACATAGCAGTGGACACCAGTGTGGAGACAAGAGATGTCAGAAAAATTGGACAGACTTGAATTTCATGTTGGGTAGCAACTCAAGGACATAGCTCAGTGCTTGGCACATAGTAAGTGCTCAACCAACACAGTTTATCAAATTGAATGTTAGATTTTTTGCAACAGAGCTGTGCTTTATGCAGCACTGGGAAAAGAGAAAAAAGTGATGTGAATTTTTTTTTCTTGTTTTTTATTCTTCTTAAATCAGACTCCATTTTCCGAGGGCTCTCTCAGGATATCATTTGCTTAACTACATCGGAGTGTCTTCTGGGTCATACACTAGGGGATTACAAGGAAATGAGAAAGAAATTACAGACCGATTTGGAGGCAAATTCTACATTAATCTACACTGTTAAAAATAAATTGCCAGAGCCAGGCACAGTGGCTCACACCATCACTTTGGGAGGCCAAGGTGCATCGACTGCCTGAGCTCAGGAGTTCAAGACCAGCCTGGCCAACATGATGAAACCCTGTCTCTATTAAAAATACAAAAAATTAGCTGGGCGTGGTGGTAGGTTCCTGTAATCCCAGCTACTCGGGAGGCTGAGGCAGGAGAATTGCTTGAACCCGGGAAGCAGAGGTTGCAGTCAGCTGAGATCACGCCACTGTACTCCAGCCTGGGCAACAAGAGCAAAACTCTGTCTAAAAAAAAAAAAGTTACCAAATCTATTATGCCTCTGGCTACATGTTAATCCTTCATTCCAAAGTGGATATCACTCTTTCCTACTGGTGGATATGTAAGGTTGGTTCTATTTTTGATACTGCAGATAACCTCGCTCTAAGCAGGAATTGTGGTGGGAGACCACAACTCCTGGTTAGAAAAAAAGTACGTGGCGCTGTACTTTTGAGGGTCTTAGAGTGGATCAGCTTCTAAGACTCCCCCCGCCCAACTTATAGGAAGGTCATGATCAAATAAGATAGTCAAATAAGATAATACGTTATCAAATAAGATAATGAGGATGAAATGATTTGGAAGTGCCATAGAAATGTAATATGTATATTTAGCTCAGATTTTAAAATCTTTTAATTATTTAATATTTGATGCATACAAAAGAATATATATTGACACATGCCAGCTAAGTAATACAGTGAACATCTGTGAACCCCCTGCCCAAAGTAAATAGATGAATGAGTGAATAAAATCAATATGAACATCTGAATGCATAGATCCTTGTCCACATCTCAGATTCAACTCTTTGGAAATCAGCTTTATAGAACTGAGAAATTGCCGAGCCTAAATACATGTTGCTGCATTGCCTCTGAGAATGGCCAGATCTATCCCCACTCTCACCGAAACAGAGTGTGTGGTTCACTGCTCCCTCACCTACTGTAAGTCAGGTTTCTTGTTTGCTGATCTGATGGACGGACAAGGCAGCATCTCACAGTGGTTTTCAGTTAATATTACTATTTCCTTGATTATTTGAGAAGATTAGCATTTTTCCCCAAATGCTTATTCTTCGCCTATAATAACCCTTGTCAATTATTTATATCATTTTTTTTTTTGCAGGACACCTTCATAGATATGTATATGGTTTTTTTGTTGTTTTTGTTTGTTTGTTTGTTTTGTTTTTTGAGACAGAGTCTCACTCTGTCATCAGGCGCCAGGCTGGAGTGCAGTGGTGTGATCTCGGCTCACTGCAACCTCCACCTCCCAGGTTCAAGCAATTCTCCTGCCTCAGCCTCCCGAGTAGCTGGGACTACAGGCGCGCACCACCATTCCCAGCTAATTTTTGTATTTTTAGTAGAGACGCGGTTTCACCATGTTGGCCTGGATGGTCTCAATCTCTTGACCTCGTGATCCACCCGCCTCACCCTCCCAAAGTGCTGAGATGACAGGCATGAGCCACCACGCCCAGCCTCTGTTGTTTTCTCTTTCTGAAATGTGATGCCCACGTTTCTCTACCTGGCAACAATTCATCACCTTCAGTACCTTACCCGATGTAACCTTCCCGGGATGCTGTTTCTATGCTTCCAGCCCCTCCTTAGCCTCTCTCTGCTGTGCTTCTGATGCACTCTCTACACAGCTCTACCTGTGTTTCCAGGTCAGGCTCCCTAAGCACCTCCCAGGGCCTCCACCCCAATGTCTGCCACAGGACGTGATAGGTAGCTCAAATTATTAAATATTGCTGAATACTTTAGAAAATTGGAAGCATACAGTAAAGCAGAAGGAAGAAAATAAAGATAATCAATAATCTCACTTCCCAAAGATAGTGACTACTGCCATTTTGGCATGAATTCTTTCATGCTTTAAAATGCATGTGTATGTTTAATTGAAATCATTCCATTTGTCATTTACATTATCACATATCATTATATGGTGAACATGTCAAAAATTTTTTCCAAAGTGCTTTTAAAGACAATAGTATTTCACCTTAAGGATATACCAAAATTATTATGTCACAAATGTTGGATAAGAGAATGAATGAAAATGTTTAATACAGGCCAGGCGTGGTGGCTCAAGCCTGTAATCCCAGCACTTTGGGAGGCCGAGGCGGGCGGATCACTAAAGCGTCAGGGGTTCAAGACCAGCCTGGCCAACAAGTTGAAACCCCGTCTCTAAAAAACACATAAAAAATAAAATAAAATTTAAGAAAAGAAAATGCTTAATACAAAATTGAACAAGGTAGGTTGTATTACTTAAGGAAATTATACTCCTTTTTTTTTTTTTTTTTTTTTTTTTATTGTTGTTGTTGCAGGGTCTGGCTCTGTTGTCCAGGCTGGAGGGCAGTGGCATGATCACAGCTCACTGCAGCCTCAATCTCCCAGGCTCAGGTGATCCTCCGGCCTCAGACTCCTGAGTACCTGGGAATACAGGTGCCTGCCACCATGTCCGGCTAATTTTTTGGTTTTTGTTTTTTTTATTTGTAGAGACAGAGTTTTGCCATGTTGCCCAGGCTCGAACTCCTGGGATCAAGAGATCCGCTCAACTCAGCCTCCCAAAGTGCTGGAATTGCAGGTGTGAGCCACTGCACCCAGCCTCCATTTTGTTTTTAAGAAAACAGTGTTTTGGCCAGCCGCAGAGGCTCACGCCTGCGATCCCAGTATTTTGGGAGGCTAAGGCAGGCAGATCATGAGGTCAGGAGATGGAGACCATCCTGACCAACATGGTGAAACCCCATCTCTACTAAAATACAAAAAATTAGCAGGGTGTACAAAGCCAGACAAGCAAACAAGCAAGGAAGGAAAAAGAAAAGAAAAGTAAAAAGAATCTTCAGGGACTTCACAAAAGAAAAGAAAAGAAGGGAAGGAAAGAAGGAAAGGAAGGAAGGAAGGAAGGAAGGAAGGAAGGAAGGAAGGAAGGAAGGAAAAGGAAACGAAACGATGTTTCAGATGTCTTTTCTCACTGTCTTGCTCACTCATGCTTCTTGGGTGACTACCAGCAGCTCCTTGGCTCTGGGAACTGTTGCTGTCCTCCTCTTAGGGCACTGGCATACCTGCTTGTTTGAATTGCCTTTCTCCTCTCCTCAAGCCCATTTTTAATGATCTAGTTGCTAGGACAAGCCCCTAAATAGTTGTTGGTCAAATATAGTTATCAGAAGAGCTGACTGAATCACTTCTGTCTCCCTCTACAAATAGAAAAGCCAGAAAGGTTTTAAACTGGACTGGTAATTTCGGGTTTCCCAGAACCGGCTTTGTGCTATCTGATCACTGAGGCCCTGCACTGGAAGGAATCAGACAGGGTCCCTGGCAACCACATCCGGGCAGTGCAGAACAGCTCAGTGCTGTTTATCTATGACCCTGGGGACAGAGGCTCAGTTCAGGGGCCCTAAGAGACTTTCCCCATTGAACAAGAATGGAAGTGTGAAAATATGTATTTATTAAACAAGATAAGTGAAGATTGTTTCATTTAGAATGTGACTTGCCATTGTATTTCTTTGATTACTTAGTTATCCTCATTTGTTCAAAATAGTGTGGCTTTCTTTTTAGCAGTTCTTTATATTAATATATTTAAAGAGGATCCCAGAAGGACACCAGGCTTTAGGATGGCTAGAAATGGGGAGATGGCCTGGTCATTTTGGTTCATCTTGGCTCTGGTCTCAGTTCCAAGGATGTGTTGGGAGACAGAATAGGGGTGATAGCTTAGGAAGCCTCTCTGCAGTGAAGAGGCAGTTTGGCTTTATTAGATTGTTCTCTTCACCTTAATCCTGAAAACCTCTTCAAGCTAACTGGCAGCAAACTGGACATCAAAATATGGGTTTAGTTCTAGAAAATTCTCTATGTGTGTCATGGTGTTCTCTTTTGTTACTATTTTAAGTCACGTACATATGTGACGTTTTGTAATGTAGTAGAAAAAGTGAAATGTATAAAGGGAGAAAAAGGACCCGGAGAGCAAGAACTCATCAGCCTGCCTGTGCTTCCTGAGTCCCTCAGAAGAAGTAGGTGCTGGTGCCATGCTTCTTGTTCAGCCTGCAGGGCCATGAACTAAATAAATCTCTTTTCTTTATAAATTACCCAGCCTTGGATATCCCTTTATAGCAACCCAAATGGACTAACACACACAAATCAGGTTCTGATTTTCCCTTTTCTTTCTCTCTAATAGTGTTTAATGCTCTAATACTTTCTAAGCATGAGGTATTTTCTTGAGCTCTGAATCGCAGTATCCTCAAGGCCCCCTTCAGGGAAACCTCAGTTCCCTGTCAGTCAAGGCCTGTCATTGGCTTTGCCTTGGCCTTCTCTGGGAGAATGTCTGCTTCTTAAGTTGACGGCATACATACCATGCTCTTGGTGAAATAGAGTGAAGAAAGCCTATTCAACTTAGGAAGATCATCAAGCAAACCAGCATAAGCATTATGGGAATCCTAGAAGGAGCAGGAAAAAAAAAAAAAAGAAAGAAAGAAGAAAGCTTATTTAAATAAATAATGACAGAAACTTCCCAAATGGGAAATGAATGTCTAGATCCATGAGTCCCAAAGAGCCACAAATAACCTAAAGATAAAGAGATTTTCACCAAGATACATTATAATCATTCTCAAAACTTAAAGAAGCAATTTTGAAAGCAGCAAGAGAAAAGCAACTTGTCACACATAGGAAAACCCATAAGACTGTCAATGAATTTCTCAGCATAGCCTTTGAAGGCCAGGAGAAAGTAGGATGATATATTCAAAGTGTTGAAAGAAAACTACCAACCAAGAATATTATACCAGGAAAGGCTATCCTATAGAAGTGGAGAGATGAAGACTTTCCCAGACAAAAGCTTTGGGAATTCATCACCACTAGACCACCATGCTAAAAAGAGTTACTCCAGCTGAAATGAAAGGATGCTAATATTATGAAAACATGTGAAAGTAGAAAACTCACTGTAAAGGTAAAATTATAGTCAAATTCAGAAAAATACTACAGTGGTGGTGTGTGAATCACTTTTAACTCTACTATAAAAGTTAAAAGACAAAGGTATTAAAAATAATTGTAACTATAATAATTTGTTGATGGATATACAATACATAAAAGATGTAAATTGTGATACCAGTAACATAAAATATGTTGTGGGGGGAGAAATTAAAGTGTAGGATTTCCATAGGCAGCTCACATTAAGATTTTATTTGTTTAAAGTAGACTGTGATAAAATGTTTATATCAGCATCATGGTGACCACAAAACAAAAGCCTGTAGTAGAAATACAAATGTAAAGAGAAAGGAATCAAAGCATACCATTGCAACAATCACCACATCAGAAAGGAAGGGAGTAAGGGAGCAGGGTAAAGCAACGGAGGAACTACAAACAGCCCAAAAGCAATTTTTTAAATGGCAGTAGTAAGTCCTTATCTATCAATAATTACTGTAATGTAAATGGATTAAATTCTGCAATCAAAAATTAGAGCTGGCTGAATGGGTATTTAAAAAAGATCTAACTATGTGCTTCCTGCAGAAGACTCATCTTAGCTTTAATGATACACATAGGCTGAAAGTAAAGGCATGGGAAAAGATATTCCATGCAAATGGTAACCAAACAAAGAGCATAAAAGATGCTTATATCAGTCAAAACAGACTTTAAGTCAAACAATTGCATAAGAGACAAAGTCACTATGTAATGATAAAGAGATAAATTAATCAAGAGGATATAACAATTATAAATATATATGTACCCAACACCAGAGTACCTAAATATATAGAGAGAAGATTAACAGAACTCAAGGGAGAAATAGCAATACAATAATAACAGGGGACTTCAGTACCCCAATTTCAACAGTAAATAGATT
Organism: Cheracebus regulus; assembly: GCA_963574635.1. NCBI lineage: Eukaryota > Metazoa > Chordata > Mammalia > Primates > Pitheciidae > Cheracebus > Cheracebus regulus. Next base: position 2,206 of record CAUYQU010079271.1, on the reverse strand, counting down.
GTCCAGACAGAAGATCAATAAGGAAACAGTGACCTTGAACAACACTCTAGAGCAAATGGACCTAACAGATGTATACAGAACATTCCTTCACCAGCAGCTGAATACACATTTAAGTGTATGCAGAACATTGTCTAGGATTGATCATATGTTAGGCCACAAAACAAGTTTTAACAAATTTAAGAAGATTAAAATCATATCACGTATCTTTTCTGACCACAATGGTATGAACTAGAAATCAGTAACCGGAGGAAAATAGGAAAATTCACAAATTGCACACACACCTGAACAATCAGTGGGGTCAAAGAAGATATCAAAAGAGAAATCAGAAAATTCCTTGAGACAAATGAAAGTGGAAACAGCATACCACAACTTATGGGATGCAGCAAAAGCAGTACTAGAGGGAAATTTACAAAGAAATGTGGTGTGTATCTGCATGTACACAGTGTTACACTATTTAGCCTTAAAAAGGATGAAGGAAACCCTGTCATTTGCAACAACATGGATGAGCCTGGAGGACATTACTCTAAGTGAAATAAGCCAGGTACAGAAAAAAGAATATAGGCCAGGCATGGTGCCTCACATCTGTAATCCCAGCACTTTGGGAGGCTGGGGCGGGAAGATTGCTTGAGCCTGGGAGTTCAAGACCAGCCCTGGCAACATGTCAAGACCCTGTCTCTACAAAATGTAAAAAATTAGCTGGGCATGGTGCCATGGGCCTGTAGGCTCAGCTATTAAGGAGGCTGAGGTGGGAGGATCACCTGGGCCTGGGAGGTCAAGGCTGCAGTGAGCCTTGACCATTGCACTCATGCCACTGCACTCCAGCCTGGGCGACAGAGCAAGACTCTGTCTGAAAACAAACCAACCAACAAACCAACTAACAAAAAAGGAAAAATATGCATGACCTCACTTATTTGTGGAATCTGAAAAACTGGAACTCAGAGAAGTAGAGCATATAATAATGGTGGTTACCAGGGGAAGTGGCATAGGAGAAACGGGGAGTTGCTGGCCAAAAGGCACAAAGTTTCACTTAGGAAGGTTGGGTAAGTTCTGGAGAGCTAATACATGAGCATAGTAACCATAGTTAGTAATAATATATTGTATACTGGAAATTTGCAAGAAGAATAGATCTTAAATATTCTCACCACCAAAAAAATATATAATAATGTGGAGTGATTGGATATACTAGCTTGACTATGGCAATAATTTTACAATGTATTCGTATATCAAAACATCACACTATAGACTATAAATATATGTAATTTTTATTTGTCAGTTATACATCAGTAAAGGTGGGGAAAGGGGGAAACTGTCTGGGTGTGACGGCAGAGGTTCAATAAAGGTGGGGGAAGGCGGGGAGCTGTCTGGGTGTTGTAAGGCCGGTTGCCTGGCCGGGAGCTCGGACGCACCCCCCACCCACCTCCTTTTTTCCCTTCCTTTTACAAGCCCCGAGCAAGCTCACACATGCTTGGGCATGTTCCCTTCTCCCTTGCTCACACAGCCTGGTCTTCACTTAAAGAGCCCAGTATGCAAACAAGGTGCTGCAATCATAGCTTCTTAATAACCAATAGCAGCTAAGTCTTAACAACCAATAGCAGCTAAGCCTTAACAACTAATAGCAGCCGAGTCTTAACAACCAATAGCAGGCAAGTAATTCCAACCAATAACAAGCCAAGTCCTAGGTCAAGGCTTGTAACTTACCCAATAGCAGCCTTGCTCTCCCACAACCAATCGAGCTGTTTCACTCCCTATAAAACCCCCTGTCTGAGAGGAGTCCGCGCGACTTCTTCAGTCCCTCCTGTGCGGATCACAGAACCTCACCCGGGTGCCTGAGTAAATTCCCTTGCATTGGATTATTTTGGTGCTGGCCTCAGTTTCTTCGTTTTATCCTCGGAAACAAACCTTACAGGTGTGACGGCGGAGGTTCAATAAAGCTGGGGGAACGGGGGGACTGTCTGGGTGTGACGGCATAGGTTCAGTAAAGGTGGGGGAAGGGGGGAGCTGTCTGGATGTGATGGCGGAGGTTCAATAAAGGTGGGAGAAGGAGGGAGCTGTCTAGATGTGACCGGAGGTTCAATAAAGGTGGGGGAAGGGGAGAGCTGTCTAGATGTGACTGGAGGTTCAATAAAGGTGGGGGAAGGGGGGA